>JAOPJM010001291.1:27400047-27411122 GCA_027124095.1 Muusoctopus leioderma
TTCTTGATCATTTTTCAAAATTAATTGAAAGTCATAGGTAGTGTATTTCATTGGAAATATGGTAACAAAAGGGTTAAAGATAATATAGCAGTAACTAATCAACAATGACCCCAGATGAAAGGTAAAGTTGACCTCGGCAGTATTTGAACTCAAAGTGTAGAGAGCTGGAACGAATACTGCAAAGCATTATAACCAACTCTGCTAATTCACTGCCTGAATTATATATATGGATCTCTAAAAGAGGTGTCAACATGAATTAAGGTCAGGGTATTCAACGCCAATGTTAATTCAGTCATTATAATATAGAGCTGAATCATGGAGAACAACAGTGCTGGAGATAGAGAAAGATTTTGCTGATCCATGATCCAACTCCAACAGAAACCCCCACATGTAGCTGTGAATGGAGTTAAGGACTGCGGAAGTTGAACTCACAAATCACAATTTGAGATGGATTACTCAAGCATTCTACAATCTTGATCCACAAGGGAAGACAAACAGAAGGTAGCAAGGAAAACTTGGTGCCAGGATGCTGAGAGAAACACACCTTGAACTAACTGGAAAGAAAACCCTAAGGACAGAGACATATAAATATCTTTTGACAGCAGACTACGCTTCTAGAGTGTTAATGGGAAATAACATAACGTTTATAGCGGACACTTTTGTAAAACATTTGCTTGGTACATAAGTTTTGACTTGCTACATAGGTAAAAGTGGTATTCTAGTCCTACTTGTGTGCTTGTATAATAGTGGATATATATATATACAAGGCATCAAGTATAAATTAACAAATACTATATTTTACGTATTTTCAGGAAAAAACGATATATATATATATATAATTTAAAAAAAAGAAGATAATTAAGGTTTACTGTCGTACATAAAGTTAAAACTTTTATGCAAAATTCCTTGATTTAATGTGTTATGTGTGACATACACACACACACACCCCAAACTGACCAATCACATGTAATCACCTTAACTTCAACCTAGTTACGCCTAACTACAAAAGATTTATATTTAAAATAAAATATATATCTTCTTAAAAGCCAAAAATTCGTATCAATTAAACAATTTTAACATTTTAAAAATATTATTCTAGATATATTAAATTTATTTACTGCTGTTGTTGTAATGAACCGATTTAAATGCGGTCCTGCAATGAATGTGTCGTGTCAAAATCAACAGAGAAGTTTGGTGTGTGGCATCTTTGCAAAATGGCAGATGTGTCTTCGACGTTATCGAAGAAGGATAAATTAGCAGCAGCAAGGAAAAAAGTTTGTACATTTTCTTTCTTTTCCACCTGTCTCACTTTATTTTCGTATGTTCATTTATGTTGTCAATTTTTGTGGGGAGTTTTATAATGATCTATTTTTTGTTGGTTTTTTTTCTCCATAGGCCGAAAATTCTCTCGCGAAATAGGTTTAAAATTTTGTTTGTTTGTTTCATGTCCCTGTTAATTATATTGGTGTTTTAATGTTAAGCAGAAGACAATAACCTTGGACAATTCTTTCAGAAAATTTAGAAACTCTATTCATTAATTTTTTCTAATCGAATGTTTGTAGAGAAATATATTTGAATTTCGAATATTTTTGGATGACAATGTCAGGACATGGATACTCGCTTGACTAACGTAGCTGCTTACTTGTTTTAATTATTAATGTGTATAAACGTTGCATTTAAGTCAGCGAAACTGGCCACGGTGTTTTAATTAAATTTATGTATGTGGCATTCGTACCCTTCATAGACATATATGCACTCACACACATGACTACGTAGAGTTTTGTATACTCAGCATAATCTTGTTAATGTATTTATTTCTCATGTTAAATAGCCTGCCTTTTCCTACCTGGATTATAAAATACTGAGGTTGCTACCTGGATAGAGTTTTAGTAAAAGTAGTGACATAACTCGGTTAGCTTTCGAAGTTTTTTATGATCTAGGTGCTCCGATATCTGTTTACGTTAGGTATCATACTCCCTGTCTCCGGGTGATACGTGTGTTCTCCCTGTCACTAGTATATTTACTATTCTTATACGTACATGGCCACGCCTTGTCGGCCGGCTCTTAGTCTCAGCCAACTCAATCATTCTATTTTTCATCCAGTTGTATTTTTACAAGTTACACTTTGGAGCTCCATTTATATAAAATACACACACACCCCCATTTTAAATCTATCTATGATGAAATAGGTGTCACCTGGGTTATTTTGTAAACCTAGCAATGAATTAATCGTTTATAATTTCTACCTGTATTTTTTATTATTTCTTGTCTCTTATTTTAAGGTTTCTTTAAGTTATGAAGAAGATTTGGCCTTTAATGTATTATTTTTAGTTAAATACGGTACCTGGATTTTCTATTCCGCCTAATTGACTCGCCTTACGAGATGGTTATGTCTCATATTTTCACGGTAATCTTTTTAAAACTAGGTGTAGTATATTTTTTACTGTTTAATTATCAGTAATAGAGTAGTTTATAATTTTCGGTAGCTTAAGGTTTAAATATGTTGACTAAACACAACTGTTATTCGTAGGTGGAATGGTATGGGCGATTGAATATTATTTCATTCTGGAGGGATAAAAGCAAAGTCCATATAAACCCAGCAAAGCACTTAATCTGGCGCTCTACTGTATTGGTCATCTCCATCGAAAGATTAGTTAATCGATAATGACTGTCCCTAATGTGATTTACATGTGATTTGTAAAATATCAGTTGTGTTGGCTTTTTTTTTTTAATGTTATATGTCCAGTGTTATCAGACTATATCAGCAGACTGGAAGCAACTAAGTTCATTGATATTTTGTGCTGAGGACTTAAGTCGACTACACGAAAACGGAAGAAGGATGCAGTAATTCATGGAATTGCCGATTCCTCTTAAAACTCAAGTTTGACAGTTAAATTATTTATTGAAACGAGGGACTAAATGCTTTTATACTCAACATGTAATACGGTTAATTCAAGTTAAGATCTATCGGCCGAGTTTGGTTGACGGTCGCTGCTACTTCAATGTGAAGAAAAAACAAGTTTCAACATTATTCAGGAATCCCTCACCTTTTTTTTTGTTTTTTTTTTGTTTATTATTTTTTTGTTTTTGGTCTGAACAGAAATAATTGGTCGTCTTGGGTCGATTTTATATTTATCAGATCCCGCAATATTAGATTAATTTTAAAATAGCTTTTATTGATATGTTCTCATTTACACCACTTCAGAAACTTCATCTCTCTCATTCTATTTAAATCCATTAATCAAATTCAAATAGCAAATCTTTAAACAAGTAAAAGAGTATAGAGAAAGGAAGTATATTTTCCCTTAATTTGACCATCAGTTAGTGATGATGATGATAATAATAATTGTTTCTAACATATGCACAAGGCCAGAAATTTGAGGGAGGAGTAAGTCGATTAAATGACACCAGCACTTGACTGGTTCTTTTATTTTATCGGCGCCTGAAGGATGAATGGCAAAATTGGCCTAGGGGGATTTGAACTGAGAAGGTAAAGAGCTAGAAGAAATCCCGGAAGATATTATTTCGGACGCTCTAACGATTCTGCCAATCCACCAATAATAATAGTTGTAATGTCATACAAACTGGCGTGGTAGATTTACTAAAACATTTGAGTTTTCAAATTGTACACAATTTACAACGAGGAAATATGAAAACTAGAATAGATCTGCTTGTTAGGAATATTGATCTATGAATGGAATAATACAGTTCATAGTGGCCTATGAATGAAGTTTTCAGTAAATTGATATAGTTTTAAAAATTAAATAAAACTTATAGGCATAAATTTATATTATTTTATCAAAATAACAAAAATTTGTTAGATAAAGATGTTGTTTGTAAGTAGGTAATTATTAATTACATAGCCATAGTATTTATAGTGAAAAATGTGCTGGAAAATAATGGATAACCTAATTTCAAGGTGAAATAAAACAAGGACCAGAAATTGTTGGTATTAAATCTTGCTAATAGGAAAAAGATTAGTAATTAAAGAGTTGCACGTTTCTTTCCCCATGGGAAAGGCAGATTGCATGAAGTATTTATATGGTATGTGATGCAGTATGGTAGTCTCAACCTTCTCTTATAATTCCATTCACATCAAGGATGCTTTATAGGAATATTAAATCAACCCCAGTACTTGACTGGTACGTTATTTTATGCTTTCCCCACAAGGATGAAAATCAAAGTTGATCTTGGCAGGATTTGAACACGGAACGTAAAGGGCCGTAACTAAATGCGGCAGGCATTTTGTCCGATGCTCTAACGATTCTACCAGTCCACCGAGTGAGACGTGAGGATTGAATGCAGAGCCTAAAGAGAAATGAGTTGAGTATAATCCGTTGGGGCACAAGTGAGCTGAGAAAGCAGCTGAATATTAAAGGTATTGGCTGATTTATGCAGGAAAGATGACTGAGCTGGGATGGACATAATGCAAACAGGTAATGAGTGTAACTGATAAAGTATCATGCTAATTGTAGGCACGTGGCCTAGTGGTTAGGATGTTGGACTCACATTCACAAGGTTGTGGGTTTGATGCTTGGGCCATGCAGTGTGTTGTGTCCTTGAGCAAGGCATTTCATTTCACGTTGCTCTTGTCAATTTAGCTTAACATGAGCACCTATGAATGGACTGGAACCCCTATCATTAAAATATCCAATAAACCTCTTATGGGATGCAACCCCATACAAAGCCGGCCAAACCTCTAAAGTGTGAGCCGTATCATTTACATTTTTTTTTTTTGATCATGCTGATAGTGGAAGTATTTGCAGTAGAAGAATGTAGTGGGGTGATGAGGTGAGAACTCAGAATGCTGGACCTCACAGATGATATATATGACAACACTATGTTAGACAGTAGTTCCATCTAACCCATGCCATCTTGAAAATAAGAAAAAAACACCTGTGAAAACTGATGAAAAAAAGAGAAAATATTGATGGAAGCGGATTGGTATTGTAGGATAACATTAGATGGTTATGAATCTAGAAACGAAATATGTAAGTTAATAACGACTGAAGAAGCTTGCTGAAGAATTGGTTCATGACTTTGAAGTAATTCTTTAACTCTTAACATCCTGTAAAATATTTTCTAAGTCCTGTAATGATTGAGCAGAAAATGCTTAAAAACCAGTTTTTTGCAGCTTATTTATGATGAAATTTACAGGTAGGAAACATAGGTGCTTGAGGTGTTTTCACACAAAGATATTTCACTTCACCATATATATAATATATATAGTTCAATGATTCATATCAATTTGATAATAAGGTATTGTGTGGAACCATGTCTTACAGGATGTTAGGAGTTAAATA
The DNA here is from genome assembly GCA_027124095.1 of Muusoctopus leioderma. NCBI lineage: Eukaryota > Metazoa > Mollusca > Cephalopoda > Octopoda > Octopodidae > Muusoctopus > Muusoctopus leioderma. The sequence goes on from JAOPJM010001291.1 coordinate 27,405,351, forward strand.
CTTCCAATCTGTCAGTAAAACCTGAAAACCTAATAATTGGAGCATTTCATTCACTTTTATTTCCCTATTAATAGAGGAAGACAAACTTGTAACTTCCTAAAGGTTGCTGATATATATATATATATATATATATATAGTGACCTTAAATTACAAATGTGAATTCCTAACATTAACAATTTTATGTTGTTGTTTAGTGTCAGCTCGACCCTGATTGAGAAAACCTATATTCAAAGGTCTTCAGCTATGACCCTCTTTTCCTTCTCCCAAGCATTGCATATCTAGGACTACGTTATCCAATTGCATGTAAGAACAAAAAAATGCTGTGTTAGCCACCCACAAACATATAATCACTCGTCATAGTATAGAACAGTGGTTCCCATGGAACCCTTATATTAAATTTTTATTAAAAGACGTGCGATTGAAAATTTGATATTTGACTCGTGTTTTCTGTGAATTTTCACCAAAATCCTGGCCAGGAGGTGTTGGATCTAATAGACCAAGGAAATTGGATCTAATAGACCAAGGAAATTTTGAAGAGGGGTTAGGTGAGCAAACCTGTGTTTTTTCTGAGGATTTTGAGTCTGAAGACGATTTTGACATTGTCAGTGATGCCGAGCTGATCATGGAGGCAGACTAGTGATCAGGGTGGGAATTTTGATAGGGTAAATGAACTCGGAAGTGGTAACAGCTTTGTTTACAATCCTGATACTACTTATTCTTTGTTTACAATCCTGATACTACTTATTCTTTGTTTACAATCCTTCTGATACTACTGATTCTTCTGATGTTGATTCCGACCCCTATCAAGTGGCTAAAAGACAGAGAAATGATCGGCCAGCTAGGGGTAGGTAGGCCTAGTGGTAGAGTTAGGATGAGAGGAGGAGAAGGGAGTAATGAATACCAATTTCAGTGTACTCTACCAAAAGGGCCCAGGGAATGTGGTACACTTTATATAAAAATGACCAGGGTTCAAAGGTTTAAGAGTTAATTACTTTGAATTAATGTCATTCAGTTATACCTATCTTTCCCAAACTTATACAGATTACCATTATTGCATTTCCTTCTCAAACTAACAAATAAAACAATAAGATAGTTTATTCTATTTCATACATTGTATTTATTAAGTAGAGCTAGATCATGTTGTTGTTGTTGACATTTAGGTGCTGTGTCCTTACATGACATTATTAACATGTGAAATGTACAGTTTCGTCTATTTAGTTCTATTTTTGTACTTTGGCATGATTACATTTTCTACTGAATTATTTGTCATAAATTAAATGTGTGTATTAATTATTCCCATCAGTATGTCGTAAATTTGTGAGCATTAATTGTTCCCATAAATCATTGGGACATTATTTTCGGCCATCATTTCTCCAGCAACCCACTGAAGGATTTGAGTCAAACATTGTCATTGACAGGGACACAGTACAGCAGCAGTAATGGTATATGAACCATTCACCTTTCAGCTAGTAGTCCATACATCTAACAACTTACTTAGCTGAGACTTATATTTATCTATAAAACATTACCCAACACCAGTCCTCATATTTGTCTTTATATTTAACTTTATGCTTTTCTTTATAACTATACTTTATACTGAAATGTTAGTTCCTATTAAGTATCATCATTTTAATGTCCATGGGTTGGATGGATCTGAAGTACAGCAAATATATCTCGAGCCTGTGTCATCTTGTCTATGAGGTCCAACATGTTTCCTTCAATATTTTCCTCTCCCCTGAGGACCTCCCACTGTCTGCACACACGTTTTTACTTAGCATACCTCAAACTCAGCATTCATTTGCATCACATGTCCATACCAGTGCAGTTGCTTATTCTGCATACATTGACTGATTTCTTCAATGCCCAGCCACTCTCACCTCACATATACTCCACCTTTCATTGCAGTTTAATGTTACACACCCAGTGGATTATATTTTATCCTTTGTTTTGAGCTTCTTCGGACCTTTTGTCTTCTGCATCCTCATTAAGTATCTGGCTAATCTTCTTGAAATACTTCATTAGGTTGATTTCAGAGACAACTGGTACACAACTTTAACTACAATGGAGTTAGGTTTAAACCAGGGCTTGTGTATTCTGACTTAGAATATACATTAGTAACCCAAGAGGACAGAAACATTTTGTTTATATAATGGTGATAATATATGAGGATGTCATCTTTTCTAGAGTAATTATTCCCACAAGTCATATTTTAACCTGCAGATTCTCTGCAGTCATCTTTATTTTGTTGTCCATTTGGCATATCCATGCTGGCATGGTTTGGACTGGTCTATGATAGAGCACCTATGCTTAGCAAATGCTATTGGAATAAGACTTCATACATACTTCCTTGCTGCCTTCTCCAGCTGTTTTTTATGGTATCAAATGTAGCTGTATGAGTGTTCAAATGGGAGGATGAGTTGGCTGCTAGAATGACAAAGTTAAATTGAAGAAAATAAGTGCATTAAATTGACTTCAGATGAGTTTGCCCAGGGCTAAAGTATTATTTAGCAATAGGAGGCTACAAATCACAGAAGCATCACTAAAATAGGTGGAACATTGGCAGAGTTGTTAGTGTGTCGGACAGAATGCCTTGCAGTATTCGTTTTGGCTCACTGCGCTCTGAGTTCAAATCCCACCAAGGTCACATTTGCCTTTCATCCTTTCATGGTAGATAAAGTACCAGTCTAGGATGGTGGACTGGCGGAACCGTTAGTGTCGAACAGGATGCCTGGCAGTATGTGTTCTGGCTCTTCGCATTCTGAGTTCGAATCTCGCCATGGCCTACTTGGGTGGTAAACCTAATCTGTCGCTTTGTTTAACACCACCACCTGGAACCTTGGGTGCCTTTTTAGTGGAGTTCACTTGTTGCAAGCATTCTAGCCAGGTCTCCGGTCTGAGGATACCTTCCTCCCTCCTTAACCAGTCTCGGAGGCCCTGAAAAAAGAGTGATGGACATTTCCTTCCCTCAAGACTAAGCAGTAAAAAGAAAATGGTCATTCTCATTTTGTAGTGAGCGAGTTGGTAGAATTTTGGTGGTGCAATCAAGGGTGCACAAAAGGCATTCCATTGATTTTTAAAAGAGTCAGTGCAAGGTGAGAAGTATTGGTCATTGTATGCAAAATATTCAATATTATTAGTATGAAGATGTAAGGTAATGGATAACATTATATATTGTTGCTAAGGTTACATGGAAAACAAGGTGTCTGAGGAAAACATTCATCATCATCATCATTGTTTTACGTCTGTGTTTCCATGCTGGCATGAGTTGGATGGGATTTCATTTTTTTTTTTGAGGCAGTATTTTAGAGTGTGGATGACATAATGAAGCCCTGGGGTACGCCAGAGTTGGAGTGTGATACAGAGAGAACCCCCATCTGCACATGCTGCATTGGTGCAATCTGATAGGAAGGTAGCGACCTGAGAGACGAATTGGATGATGACCATATGTGGGAAGTTTAGTCAGAAGATTTTCATGCCAGACACAGTAAAATGCTTTGCTGATGTTTAAGTGCAACAGTATTGTTTTCACCGAATTTCTCGAGTGCAAGGGACCACTGGTGAGTGACATACAAGACCCTCCAGTAGATCTGGCCCCATGGAAGCTGTACAGATGGTCACTGAGGAAGGAGAGGGACTCAAGGTTTTGGAGAAGGTGGTTATAAAGGGACATGACTAAGAGGATGGTTTCAGTTACCTGCTTAGCTGTCTCTGATGGGTGAAGCACATTTGCTGCCAGGAATTATTAGCATAAAACTGGCTGAGCTCTGACCAGTTAGCTGACTTGAAGGGCCATAGGGTCCTGAATGTGATGGTGTTGAGGGGAGGGGATGTTGCATAATATATGGATGTGTGGTGGATAGCCTTGATTTGTCAATGATTTGGCAATCCAATAGGAGCAGAGACACTAATGGTTTGGTAGAGGCTGGGTTTGGGGGTGAGAAAGAGATTAAGAGTGTCTGTGTGTCAGTCAGGGATATGTGTAGGGGGGTGATACTAACTGTTGTAGAGAGTTGAAGGTGGTAGAAGATTCTGCTTCTGCACCAGCAATGTTGATATGGGAGGAGTGTGAGAGCTAGGAGTAGTTGTTAATATTGAACTCACCGATGATGATGACTTTAGAGAAGGATGAAGTGAGATAAGTGTCCTCGATGCAGGATGGGAGTTGATTGAACAGTTGTTGATGGAGTGGAATTTAGAGAGTGATAGGGGCGGCAAATGAATTTAGGGGAGTGAGAAAGGGAAACTTTGAGCCAGGGTGATTGGAAGTCCTTGTTGCTGATATCCAGATGAGTAGTGGGCAGAGTGGATTCTACATATGCAGAGACACCACCTTTTAGAGAAAAGTTTAATATAGTGTATAGCTTGGACAGCAGAGATGGGTATATATAAAGGGTGAGATATTTGTGTTAGTAATGGATGGGGTCCAGATTGGACTGGAGACTGCGAATGTTTGAATAAAAGGGAGGAGAATTATTTCTTGATTTAAACATTTTCATAGATTTTGGTTTTGTTGTGGGTGGGGAAGGAATAGACCACAGCTCATGAGTCTAATGATCCATCCCATGTTAAATACAAACATTGGAAAGGTACCAATATCAGTGGAAAATTGAAAATTCATGGAAGTGATACACCATATTTTGGTTCTTCAATAGCAATGTCACTGAGAATAGTTAGTGCAGAGTAAGTATTGGATTAAAGTTTTATTTTGTTTTAATTCAATCCTCAACCCAATTTTGGGTATTTAGCAGGAAAAAAAAAACACTGAGTCTAAGGCAACCAGAGATGGTCTGCTCTGTTGAAATTCATTATGGTCTACGGATATTATTCGTCATACTTCTACACCAGGGGTCGGCAACCTTTTTCTGCTCATGGGCTGTGAGGTGATGGCGGGCCATATTCATCTGTTGAACTATTATATTCTATAATTAATAATTGAAGTTAAAAATCATAATAATTGTTTCTAACATAGGCACAAGGCCAACAACGCAGTATTAGACTGGTACTTTATTTTATCGGCCCTGGAAGGATGAAAGGCAAAGTTGACCTCAGCGAGATTTGAACTTAGAGCGCAACAAACCGGAATGAATACTGGAAGGCATTCCTTCTGATGCGCTAACGACTCTGCCAATTCGCCGCCTTTAATAAAACATGGAACTATGGATTAGATTTGTTTTATTTAAGTGGACATTTATGTCATAACTGACACAACAATTAATGTGATACTTGATGCTGTTCGGTACTTGAAAGTCTTTCAACACAATTTTACAAATGGCCGTCAGTAATTTGTGTTCTAAACTTGCTTTTCATGTATTTCAGTTTTAAACTTGCTTGTCATGTATTTCAGTTTTAAAAATAGTTGCCACATGTATAAGTGCTGCTCGACAGTTTTCTGAGAGTGACTGATTGTCTTAGACTCCAAGTAGTTTCTCTTAAAATAAGTTAGCGATGTAAATCTGGAATGTTCTGGATTGATTTTGTACAGTAGGCAATATTGAAATATTGGTCAAATTTAATTGTAAATTATGTGAATATTACATTATAAGAGTATATAAAAATAGTATTAGCAAGTGTATTTAGGTTATAGTGTAATGTTTCAATTATTGCAATTACTAGTTAGAAAAATATCACACTTGAAATCAACCAGCATTTTTTTTCTTGACACCACAGGCTAGGCTAGATACCATAATTTTGTTGGAGACTGCAGGCTGGATAATTTGGCTAGCAGGCTGGACTTGGCCTGGGTGCCATAGGTTGCCAACCACTACTATACAC
>JAOPJM010001291.1:27425013-27436424 GCA_027124095.1 Muusoctopus leioderma
TCCGGCCGTCGGTGATCAGTGTTGGTGACAGGAAGAGCATCCGACCGTCAAAAATTCTGCCTCAAAAATTCTCTCTCTGTCCAACCCATGCTAGCATGGAAAAACGGACGTAAAAAGCGATGATGATACATATATACATATATATAAATACATACACACTTCTATAAAGATATACAACAAAGTTATGTACAAATACATACATATACATATATATATAACTATAACACACATACAAATATATACATACTTGTATACACATACATATATATATATACATACACATACATATATATATACACATACTATACTTATATACACATACACATATGTACACATCTATGTACTCACATGTGTATATATGCATATAAAAATACATACACACACATACAACGACGCTGTTAAGTTTCTCACTCAATGCACCTGAAAACTGTGTCATAATTAATATATAGCACGGCACTATTTAGACAGGCTGCAATGGTAGTAAATACCACTAAAATAGATCATTCTGAAACTAGGGTTAGGGGAATGTTTAATTTTTTTGGCATGTATCATATTTTGTTATATAGAAATTTTAATAAATTCAGAAAACATTACAAACGATGATTTAAAAAAAAGGAAATTAATTTAACAAATATACACTCGTGGTAAATACATTTTGCCTGTGTATAAAGGGCTTTCTCAAGTTCAAATTAGCTTCACCTAAACTCATCATCTATTAACGGACTTCAAAGCAGGTGCCAATCTGAATTCTTAATCTTCTATTTTAGATATATAGGCTATACATTGTGTACCAACTGACCCCTATTTCAAATTAAAGAGAGTATAGCAAATTCCCTCCTCTATACATACCGAGAAAGATAGAGAGACAGGGAGAGAATGAAAGAGAGGGAGAGTCAAAAGTACTGTTACACTATCTTGTACTTAAATCAAGTGACATTGTATAGCCACACAACATACAGACAATACAAGTCTTCACTAAAGCATGTGTGTGTGCACATGTTTTTATTTATTTATGGACAAGTTCACTTCAAAAACACAAGGTCCCGGGTTTGATCCCACTACGTGGCATTTTGCAGAAGTTTCTTTTACCATAGCCTTGAGTCAACACAGGCCTTGTGAGTGAAATTGGGTAGATGGAAAATGTGTGGAAGTCCGTGGAATGTATTGATTGTACCTGTAATGCAAAGGTTCAGTCTTGTCATACACTGTCATGCTGATTCTGCCTGAAGATTATGTTACGGGTACTGCAAGTTTCTGTGGAATACTCAGCTACTTGCACACTAATTCAATGAGTACGCCGTTCAGTAAATCAAACAACTGAATACACATCGTACACAGATATATACATATGCATGCATATATTTACATATATATACATACATGCACACACACACACACACACACAGAACTCCATCTCTAATGGTTCTTATACATTGTTTACATTTATTTAGACAGCAAATATTTTGGAAGATGTTACTTTTGATGCCAATGGGGGGGGGGGGGCACTTGAGTTATATACCCTAGCTCGATTTATTTAATTTTGAAAAATACTACTGTGTAACTCTTTTTCTATATGTGAAATCTCTGCCTACTGATCGAGAAAGCAATAAGACTGAAACATGTCCGTAGCTATCACCTGATATCAAAGCTCAGAATTTCCCCGTAAGTATGTAAATTAATATTGTGAAATTAATTCTTAATTTCTTGAAATTATCTCCCCTTTTCTTTGAGAGTCGCTAACGATTATCACTAGTTTTTTTTCTTTTTTCTAAGAGGATAATTTCAATAAATTGAGAATTTTTTGTGTACATCATTCAGTACATCACCTCTTACTTGATTTATCTAATAGAAGAATGTTCATACACTCTTGCTACAGCGTTTTTATAAAACATAGGTAAAAGTCAGTACCACAATCAGGGCTGTGGAGTTGGTACACAAAACTTTTGACTCCGACTCCACAGCCCTGACCACAATAGCAGGGAATAATTTTTGACACTTGTCTTTTCTTTTTTCTTTATACCTTGGGTATTATTTTTATTATATATATATATATATATATATATATATATATATATATGTGTGTGTGTGTGACATACACACAATATTGTCTCCACATGAAAGCATGGTCTGTTCCATGAAAACACACTATAGATGAGACTACATAGCGACATAAGTGTAGCTGCTCCATGAAGACAGGATATTATGGCTACATGTTCCGTGAACACAGGATATTACAATTTGAATTTACATGCTACTATTTTCCTATTTGTGAGTTTCCAGTTTCCTTTAATATAACATTATGGGAACAAAGGAGTAAACAAGGAACTCAGGTTATATTTATTTATTTGTTCTCTTAGATGGAGTATGAGCTGGACAACATTGGTGTTATTCTAATCCCTCAGTGAAGGCGCACGCTATATATTTCATTCATTTACATGTTTTATTCATATAATTAATTCATTTGTGTAACACCTTCCCCCATGCAGTCCTGATATTAATCCAAGTGAACCTGGTGTTACTGAATATAGTTTTAATTCCAACAGGCTTAAAATTCTTGTTTCTTTAAATGTTTCTCCAGTTCTATTCAGTAGACATACAGATCTGACTAGTGATGTCTAACAACATATAATCATAGATACCTCCTTAGAATCTCAACCATACCCTTCTCATACTTCATTTATATATATATATATATATATATATATATATATATATATATAACCACACCAATGAGCTACCAAGGGATTTTCTATGCAGTTTCTAGACCTGTCAGAAATAGTAGCCAACTCTCCTTCAAACCACATGCTACTGTCATAAAAAGGAAAGATATATTGGGCAATGTAGTTCTAGATATACAATAAGATGGGATGGTTATCACTGGAACTCCTTTCACCCTTTTGATACCAACCCACCTGAGACTGCCTCTGACAACTTTAAAGAGTTCATATCTAAATTAATCCCTTCCATCATAATTTTATGTCAGAACCTTTTAAGTTGTGTTCCAAACACCAGCTTAACTCTTAACTTCCTATAAAATATTTTCTAAATCCTGTAATGGCTGAGCAGAAAATGCCTAAAAATTCATTTTTTTGCAGCTTATTAATTATGAAATTTACAGGTAAGAAACACAGGTGCTTGAGATGTTTTCACACAAAAATATTTCACTTTCACCATATATATAGTTCAATAATTCACATCAAATTGATGATGTAGTGGCATGTGGAACTGTGTCCTACAGGACGTTAAGAGTTAAACAAATTTACTGAGCTGATATTCAAATTATTGATTGACCCTTGGTTTTATTATGATTGAAAAATCATCATCACCATCATCACCACCATCATCATCATCATTTTACATCCACTTTTCCATGCTAGCGTTGTTTGGATGGGTCATCACAAACCGAGTGAGTTCTTATTTGGAGTTGCTGCCCTTCTAGACGGGTTGGGGACCATTTCTCGCATGTACATTCCATTTTTGGCATGTTTTCTACTACAGGATGCCCTTTCTATCGCCAACCACTTCAGACTGTACTGGGTGCATTTTATCATGGTACCAGCACTAGAGAGGTTGTCTTGTCCTTTGCAAGACTAAAGAGTCCTCTCTACCCTACGTTGTCTCTGTTCGTTTGCCAACCACTTTAGAGTGTACTGAGTGTATTTTATCGTGTAACCAAGACCGTACAGGTTGTCTTGTTCCTGGCAAGACTAAAGAGTCCTTTTTTACTCTACGTTGTCACCATTCATTTGTTCACCAGAGGGATGTCTCATCTCTGGCAGATAGAAGAGGGCCACAGTGAGAGGGTGAGTAATGGAAGAGAACCAGAGTGATAGAGGAGAGAGATAGTAAAGGAAGAGAGACACTGATAGACAGCTACATAATGATTGTTGGTAAGGAGATTGAATAGAAACAGCATGAGTGGTGTGATGGGTGAAGATAGAGTAATAGGAGAGGAACAGGGGTTAGAAGAGGGAGTACTAGAAGTGAGTGATGGGGAGAGAGAGAGAGAGTATGATGGATAGCAATGAAGATGGATGATGGTAAGAGAGTAGGAGTGATGGATATCAGTGAGTGATAGGGAAGAGAGTAATAGGAGAAAGAGAGAGAAACGGGGGGAATGATGGCTAGGAGGAGTGTGATTGAATATGGAGAGATCCAATTCATTGTCATCACTCGTGGCATGATGGGAGAGAAGTAGTGATAGTGAGTGAGTGATATATGAGAGAATAACGAAGAGAGGGGGAGAGCAGTAGATGGACACTTCATATAATCATGATTGCTGGGAAACACCCAAATGTAAATATTATACATCCCAATTGCCATCACCACCACCATCATCATTTTTACATCTGTGTTTCCGTGCTTGCGTAAGTTTGGTGGGTCCTTTCTAGCACAGTACTTTGCCACAAGTCACAGTTCTTTGCCATCTTCTTTGTGAGGTTCTACCTCTTCAAATCAATCTTCATCACTTCATGCCATGTCTTCCTTGGACTCCCTCTTCCACAAGTTTCATCACTTGGCGCACTCGACACTTTTCAAATAAATATAATAAAAATGTTTCATTAAGATATCTCTGAAATGTTATTTTAATGAATGAATGAATGAATAAATAAATAAATAAATAAAACTATTTTTCATTTACAGATTGGCCAGACTACAGCAGTACTAATTCATCTGAAAGTGTAGTTGAGGCTATTGTAGCAGGTGGATCAATGGAACATATAGCTGATCTACCAGAAGACCAGGCGTTTAAGTCACAGCTAGAGAAAAACATGGATCTTTCACCAGTGCCTCCTCCTCATAATACACCTAAATCTGAACAATTACACCACAAATCTAACCTTGGTGAAGGTAACTCCACTGCAAGAAAGATATTGGATTTGTTTTCTGAAATAGACAGCAACTTATGTGATACTGTTCCATATGGTGGTCGCAAGTTCTTGCCCTGTAAATACTGCAAGGGCACTGTAAAAGACTTATAGTTTATGTTTTAAGTCATATGACTGACCACACTGTGTTTATTACTGTATATTATATATACAATATGTATCATAAACAGGAGCCATGCAAAGGATGCCTATTCTGCGGCTGAATGTTATAATGATGTGTTACTGGATTTATTGTTGATTACATGATGACTGTTATTGAAAAGATGAATGATTGTAAGAATAAATTACACGCAATAATATTGGATCTCTTGAGCTATTTATTTTAATTTCCCTTATTTTCAATTATTACTCTTATTATATATATAGATTATGAGATCATTGGAAAATATCTTACTGTGATATGGGTTAACAATGTCAAATAGGTTAACATTTGATTTGGCTTGCAGATTAATGTTTCCAGAAGTATGAAGATGGAAATTATAGTCAATATTTGTACAATAGATATATGGCAGAGTTGACGATGGTTTATTTTATCTGTCACCATGTTTCAAGGATCACATCTCTGCAGATGTATGATGAATGCTGCATTTACTGGTGGGTAGCAACTAGAGATTAGAACAAACTAAAGATAAGAAGGCAGAAGATTTATTCTTAACTGACTTCATGAAACGTATGGGAGGGGCTGTAAACCCTTTTTTAAATAAAAAAAATTTAAATGTTATAAATATAATATAACCAAGATTTTCTTTTGTCTTTTTCACTATTGTCCCATATATATTTTCTTTTAAAACTAAAATAAACACTACCAGACCAGATAAAAAAAGTGAGTTCACAGCCTTGCTGTTACACTTTCTTTTTGGTTGAAGTAGTTTGGAAGTTGTAAGCATATGAAGGAAAGCAAAGTTTGTTCAAATAATTATTTTATATGTAGATAATTTTAATTTACGTTCAATCTTATATTGAAACATTTAATGTATGATCTTTTTATTTGATTTCTATTTATTTGACATAAAGTGTTCATTTATAACATTTCTCTCAGTGATAATTTCTTGCATTAAATATATAAATAATAATAGTAATAATATAATATATATGGAACTGAATTTCTCATGCTATTTTTCCAAATAAAGAATGTTTTGATAGCTTAATACATCTAATCAATATATTAAGATTTTGATATAAAAACCTTATTAATAAATAAAAAAGTAAACAAAATAAAACTTATTTGCTTTGTTTGTTTATTAATAAGCAGCTGAGATAATAAATAAACCAGTTTTAACTGGTTAGGCATTAGTGAAATCTCTAGCAAATGACACATGCAGCTGTAATAATGTCTAATAAATGATCAAATAGTTGACGTTAATTAACAGGAATATAATCATCATCATCATCATTGCTTTACTTCCACTTGGTATGGGTTGGGTGGGTGATTTTGGTCCAAGTCTATTTTTATTTGGAGTCACGGCTCTCCTTGATGGATTGGGGGACCACATCTCACTCATGTTTCATTTGGCTTGGTTTCTATGGCTGGATGCCCTTCCCATCACCAACCACTTTACAGAGTATAATGGGTGCATTTTTTCATGGCACCAACACTAGAAAGGTTGCCATGTCCATGACACCACTAAAAAGTCCTCTCTACCCTGTGTTTTCTAATGATACTAATTTTCCAATTGTTGGGGAGTAAATTCTATGAAGTTAATTTCTATACAAATATTTTAAAGATCAGATCACATCACCCATGTATAAGCAAGCAATCAATATATAAAGTATTTTATGGGTGCAGGCATGGCTGTGTGGTTAAGTTTACTTCACAACCATGTTGTTTCGGGTTCAGTCCCACTCTGCAGTGTCTTGGCCAAGTGTCTACTACCTTAACCTTGGATTAACCAATGCGTTGTGAGTGGAATTTAGTAGTTGGAAACTGTGTGGAAGCCTATTGAATATATTATATGTATGTATGTATGTGTATATCTTTTGTTGAAACACGTAAATGTTATTGTAATCGTTTTTATGTCTGGTTTTGCAAACTGACATGGGCTAAACGAGATTTTGGTTTTTGAGGCAGTATTCTACAGCTGGATCTTCCTGATGCCAACCCTTACTTATTCCACTGATCTCCACCTGTCGAACCGCTTAGCTGCAGGAGAGATTTATGTGATGGAAACATGAAGACGAACATGGACAAGTGCTTGCACTCACACAAACGTGTGTGTGTTTATATATATATATATATATATGCACAGGCATGGCTGTGTGATTAAGTTTACTTCGTAACCACCTGGTTCTGGGATATATCCCACTGCATGGCACCTTGGGCAAGTATCTTCTGCTATAACCTCGGGCTGACCAGTACCTTGTGAGTGAAATTGGTAGATGGAAACTGAATGGAAGCATGTTGTATATATGTATATATATATATATATATATGTGTGTGTGTGTGTGTGTCTTTGTCCCAACAAAGTCTTCATTGTTGACACTGCTTTGGCTAATGTTGCAGGTGTAAACAATACACCTTCAGCTTTAGTGGTTCAACAGGGTTGGCCACAGGAAGAGCATCCGGCTGTAGAATACTGTTCCAGAAAAATGTTGTCTAACCCATACCAGCATGGAAAAAGCAGACAAAAAACGATGATGATGCATATATATATATATATATATATATATATATAAGGAATTTATGTATACAAGTTCGCGGTAGCATATAAGCTTCCATCAAAAGTATGTTTGAGGGTGTTATTTAACACTCAACAGAAATATCATAGAGATAAATATTCTGGTGTGGCGAAATTTATTTCTTTTAAATAGCAGGGCGTCAAGACATAGATCATGCGGGTAACTCCACATACACGAACTACATGAATAAAATCCCTTGATAAAGGAAAAAAGAATTTACCTTAGCCCGAAGGGCTTCCACACAGTTTCTGCCTACCAAATTTCTCTCTCAAGGCATTGGTCAGCCTTAGGCTATACTAGAAGACAGTTGTCAAAGGTGCAATGCACATGGTTTCGAACCCAAAACCATGTGGTTGCGAAGCAAACTTCTTAACCACACAGCCATGCCTGCGCCTATATTGGTGAGAAAGCTGGAAAAAAAACAAACTGGTGCTTCAGAAGGAAAAATAACCTGTTTGGTATTTGTTCTACCCGAGTTGCACAGACAATCCCTTGTCACTCTCACCATCATAAATGCAGTGAACCAGTGATTGGCCCATTGGAAACCTATAATCACCGACGCTATTGTTAAAAAAATGCGATATAAAAATTATAAAACCAAGAAATTATTCAAGAAAATATTATTGCTGGCTTGTAAATTTTTTAAACAAAATACTTTCAAACATATTCTTTTGTTTCGAAGGAAATGTTGGAGTATTTTCTTTTACTTTATTTTTCATTTTTTTTCTCTCCTTTTTGTTTTTGTTATTTTTATTATTCCATTTAAATGTTTTTATCTATATTGAGAACCACTTCACTGAAAACACACTGTGCCACATAATAAAAACACACACACACGCACACACATTGCATATGAGTCAATGAGGGAGCCTCTATGTGGTCACTCAACCTGCTAGATATAGCAGCCAAATCTCCCTCATATCACACCATACCATCTTAAATATCAGCTCCTGGTATTTATTTAAAATATTTATACAAAAAGATGGGATGGTGGTCACAGCAGGAACACCTTTGATCATAGGTCTAATCAATCAGAGCTGACCAGGGGCTAAAAAAAACACCAACACACACACACAGTGTATTTGAGCCAATGAGGGAGTCTGTAGTCGCTTGACTTGCTAGAAATAACAGCCAAATCTCCCTCATATCACACCATACCATATTAAATAAATATTAGCCCCTGATATTTAAGATATTTATTTATACAAAAGGATGGGATGGTCACAGCAGGAATGCCTTTGGTGATAAGTGTGTGATCGATCAGCTGACCAAGGGCTAAAAAAAACATCAACATAATACACATACACACAAGGATCACATACACATATTGGTAATATCCCGTGATCTCCAGCCAACAAGGGAGACTCAACATGCTAGAAATAGCAGTGAAATCTCCTTAAAATCATGCCTTCCTGTTTTGAAAAAGTACATATTTGATAATGTTTTTTTTTTTAATCGGTTAGTCAGGAGAGATGGCAGTGCCTGTCACCCTTTTTCAGGGCCTCCTAGATTGGTGGGAGGAAGGTATCCTTTAAACTAAGACCTGATCTGAATGCTTGCAACAGAGTGGACTCCACTAAAGGCACCCAAACGGCCAGGTGATAGTGTTAAACCGAGTGACAGATTAAGTCTACCACCCAAGTAGGCCACAGAGGGGATTTGAAATCAGAATGCAAAGAGCCAGAACAAATACCACAAAGCATCCTATCTAACGATTCCGCCAGTCCACCACCCTAGACTGGCACTTTATTTATCTACCCCGAAGGGATAAAAGGCGAAGTTGACCGTGACAGGATTTGAACTCGGAGTGCAGTGAGCTGGAATGAATACTGTAAGGTATTCTATCTGATGCTCTAACGACTCTGCCAATTCACCGCTTGAACACTCGTGTGATTCTTTAAACCTGTCTTTTAGCATTATCTAAGATATCAAGTGTGTGGTTGCTGTTATTGTTTAGCCCCAGGCCAGTCCTGATCAAGCAGTCCTATGATCAAAGATACTCCCAGCCATGAACATTATGTATTTTTTCCTAAACATAATGTATCTAGTCATACATTATCTGAATTGTGTCCTTCCTTTTTATTTATTTATTTAGGATATTACGGTGTGATTTGAGTGAGATTTAACTTCTATGTAGAGACTCCTTGTGGTATTTTTGTTGTTGTTGTTTAGCCCTAGGTCAGCCCTGATCAAGCAGACCTATGATCAAAGATATTCTAGCCATGACCATCCTGTCTTTTTGGGGGTATTTAGGACTACATTTTTTGGTGAAGGTGCATGGCTTAGTGGTTAGTGTGTTGGACTCATGATTGTAAGGTCGTGGGTTCGATTCCTGGACCTGGCAGTGTGTTGTGTCCCTGAGCAAAGCACTTCATTTCATGTTGCTCCAGTCCAATCAGCTGAAAAATGAGTAGCCATTGGAAAAAAAATGGTGATGCTTCTTCTGTCAGGAGTTGTGACCAACAGGTAGTACTGAGTAATGGAAAAACCAACAGAAACAGTTTTCTTTTTAGTTTCATTAGGAAGATCTGCTGTGATCTTCCGATCGATCCAGACTACATTATCTAATGTCTCCTTCCATTTTTTTTTTTTTTTTTTGAAGATGGTAGGGTGTGATTTAAGGAAAATTTGGCTGCTATTTCTAGCAAGCCGAGCAACCTTGTTTTTGTTTGCATTTATGTATGTAAGTGTGTATGGAGGGGAAAACGAAGTTGTGAACACTGAGTAGTCGTCTGTGGTCTGAAACATGGCACTATTATGTTATAGTAGGTGGTAAATTGGCAGAATTGTTAGAGCATCGGTTAATAATGCTTTGCAGCATTCGTTCTGGCTCTCTGCACTCAGAGTTCAAATCCAACTGAGGTCAACTTGGCCTTTCATCCCTTTGGGGTCAATAAATAAAGTACCAGTCTAGTACTGGGGTTGACTTCTCTCTCTCTCTCCGACTCTCTTTCTGGGAGAAATCAGACCTGAAGAGGGATGGACTCCACCAGGTTTTAAAATGCCCAATATGTGCTGTTGGTCACGATGGCATCTCTGTGGCTTCACCAGGGGTTTAGGGCCTAAGGAAGGATTGTTATAGTAGAATATATATATTCTTTACCTTAGATGTTAATTTCTGGTTGAGACATTGTACTATAATGTTATAATAGAATGTACAGGTTGATTTGGAAGTCCATTTAGCATTTAAATGATATATAAAATTGTTATTCGTTATTTTGCTACAGTTTTGTTTTCATATAGATTTTAGAATAGAGCTGTGGGAGACAGAGAGCACCTTTGAAGCCTGCCGTATTGAAGTGTGTGGGTTTTGTTGAAAATTAATGGTAAGGGGGTGACTGTGTTTCATTGAGACTGTTTGGTATTCCAGTTCCTAGGCAGGTCTTCAACTGAGCCTGTAGCTTTAAATCACTTGAAAGTTTCGCGAATGGTGACATGGCTAGGAGGGTTCAGATATATTTCTTGTTTCAGCGTTATATTATGCCAGTTTTAGGACAATGGAGATTCTCTCATCTTTTGATAATGACATCTTTCTAAAACATATAAAACAATATATATATATATATCAAAGCTATTCACAACAAAATAGCAAAGATAGTATTAAAATTATATAAAAACAAAATTGTAACAAAATAAAAAATAAAAATTTTATGCATCATTTAAATGCTAAAGGGACTATTGAATCACCCTGTCTACTCTTTAGCCTAGATATTAGTTACTAGTCTGAAACCTTGAACTATGATATTATAGAATGTTATAGTAGAAAGACGCAGGCATGGCTGTGTGGTTAAGGAGTTTGCTTCGCAACCACGTGGTTTTGGGTTCAGTCCCACTGCGTGGCACCTT
>JAOPJM010001291.1:27600042-27613392 GCA_027124095.1 Muusoctopus leioderma
AATGCACCCAGTACACTCTGTAAAGTGGTTAGTGATAGGAAGGGCATCCAGCCGTAGAAACCAAGCCAAATGAAACAGACGAGCGAGACGTGGGCCGCTGACCCGTCTAGGATAGTGGTGACTCCAATCAGGAATCGACGCGGGCCGAAATCACCCTTCCAACCCATGCCAGCATGGAAAACGGACGTAAAACGAAGATGATGATGATAACTTCTATATCTGATATGGATCTAGAAAAAGGAAAACAAGAAATAACAGCTAAATCTTCCTCAAATCAAACATGGTCTTAAACAAGAATGCACACACTGGATGATGTAATCCTAGATACTCCTTAAAAAACGGGATGGTCATGGTTGGAATGCCTTTGATCATAGATTGGCTCAACAAGTGAGCCAACGATTGAACCTGTATGCTGTCGTTCGAACTACTAAAAATAGCAGCCAAAAATTCCTCAAATAATTCTCGATTGACTTAAAAAAGGAGAGACAAATTGGATAATGTAGTCCTAGATACACTATGTCTGAAAAAAAGACAGGATGATCACAGCTGGAAAACCTTTGAACATAGGTCAGTTCTATCAGAGCTGACCTGGGGCTAAACAACAACAACCTAACAAGGACATTTTTTAAACCCACTGTTAAAAGATATTTTTCAGTAACAAATACAATTAATTTTCATTGCTTTATCATTAATTTTTCCATCATTCAATCTACACTAAATTTTTCCCCTTTGCAGGAAATATCTTGATAATAAATACTGACAGTTAACTCAAATATAGGATAATCTAATTTAATTTAGGCATCTAAGACCACACACTAATTAAATGTAATTAAAAGTGAAAGATAAACAAGATATAATTCATAAAAAATCAATTTTTCTCCAATTTCTCTTTATACTAATTTGATATGAAAAGAAATGTTTAAATCTATAACATTTGACAAACATGTAAAGAAAAATATCACAGAATTTTCATAAAAGAGTCCTGGTTGTTATTTTATTGTTATTTATACTTATCTTCGGTTCGTTTTGTTTTTTGTTGTTTTCTTTTTTTAAGCAGCAACATTTGTGACTATTGATAGAATTCTAACTAACTTCACATTAGATAGAGGTAGAGGTACGATTACCAAGAGGTGTGAATTGATAGAACAGAAACACTAGTCCTATGTTATAACCACTGCTCAGAAGAACTAGCAGAAATGTCCATTAATTTCCAAGCAGCCCGTGGATCAATCTCTTCCTGGTCACGACACAATGCCCATACATAGAATATCCGCAAAATCTGATCCTGAAAAAAAGCAATTAATAGAGTCAGTGCTTTATACTTTGTAATAGATAAGGAATTTAACATTTTTGAAGACAAAAGTGAAAAAATGTTTTCAAATAAATATTGAAAGAAAATGTTAGATTTCCTTAAGAGGCTGGTATGGAAAGTACTTGAAACAAGTGATATCACTAAATCAACATCAGTTCTTCCACATTTCTCATATTTGGTAAGATATCAACAATTTAAGATAGGTCTGATAATGTTTTATACCAGAGCAAGTGTAACAGGTGTAGCTCTATGACCTAAAGACAGGATCCTGACCAAATTGCAGACAATAAAACTGATGGCTCAGATGTTAAATTCTGCTACTTTACAAACTTGATAAAATAAGTACCCATAGCAGATTGGGAGAAATGGTCAAGGACAAGAGTGAGTCACTCAACTAAGACTGGATAACAGTTAGTTAAAAAGCAAAAACAAACAAAAATTAAGTCATCTTTAACCTTTTATAGAACTAACTGGAGAAAAGAAGCACGGCTAAGTCAATGTATCTGAAAATATGCATCATTTCCATTTAAAGATGAATTGCTGGTAATAGGTAAAAGACATCCAGCTTAAAACCATGTTCCAAAACAAAATTAATATACAAATAAAACATGTTGCTCAAATACTTGCTAGATTATTTTGAAACTTTTCTTTAAGAGCAAAAAAAATAAAATAAATAAATCATGGTAAAAACCAATACAGAATTTATTTTTTTTAAAAATTTAAATCTAATTGTATCTGTTCAGAAACATATTCAATCTTTATGACTTTAGGTTTTCAATTTAATAGTGATGGCAACTGTATCGTGCTTTAAAATGTATGTACTGCTCCACTGTGATATAACAAATCATTAATTTGTTTAAATGAAAGAGGTTTGAGTTAGCAACAGAGCAAATATGATCTAGGGATATATGAATTTTAGTGAAATACTATGAAGAAATTTCCTTTTTGTATTGCAAGATTCTTGATGTGAAACCATGTGTTGAAACATATTGCAAAATAATACAAAATCAAAATATCAAAAGGATAGCCAAGATAGCAGCAATAAGTTGAAAATCACTGTGTTCTGTTGTCTCAAGAGAAAAATAGCAACTCGACAACAATACTTCATAAAAAAAACTCATCCAATGCAGTAGTAAGAAAACTCCAAGCTTATAAATTAAAATATGAAAAAGAAAATGTATACATAGCCAACACGAACAATGAAAACAAAGCACACACACACACATACAGGGACGATCACCACAGTAAACACACACAGCACAACACCAACTACACACAACAAACACTCACAGTAACACAAGATATACACATGCTTGGAAATATAAAGGACACTTAGCAACATACAAATAACAATAACAAACACAAGGAAGAAAAATCAATAGCAGAATGGAAGTCAATTGAGAAGGTCACAGACTTGGAACGAAAAATTATTTTGACAAACCAAACAAACAAATCAATAATTAATAGATTAGTTAACACTAACAATAAAGAAGTGAACTACAACCAGTGCATGTGTTTTTATTGGCAGAATGACCCTACCAAAGTACAGCAATAACTATGATGAAAGTGTTACGCAAATAAATAGAGACTTAACTTACAGGGTTTCCTTCAACAATACTGCCTTTTCCATTCCTTACAGCCATAATCTGTTGGCTATTGAAGCTAATGATAAGTACAGGACCTTGTTCCATCATCTTCCCAGCAGCAATCTGAAGTAAAGAAAACAAAGTAAATACATAAGTAGGGTAAGAGAAGAGAGAGAAATGGTAATTTAAAGTAACTTAACTAGTCTATTTAGTCAAAGCTTGCCAAATTCCATATATTAAGTAAAGCACACAGACTCATTTTACCTTGCAGTAATGGCTAAAACAGACAGCAAAAAATATCCCGTTAACTAGTCCATATTACATATCCTACTTCTCTGATGTTAACCCCTAAGGGAATTTGGCATTACATTTGACACACAAATTTAATCTGCTACCAGCTGTAGCCATTCAGACTTATCCAACACACTCAAGCAAACAAATATACACATTACACTAAACAAAATGGCTGGATGCATCCATGTATGAACAGATTTACGAACATTCATTGAAATACATATTGGTTGAAAGCGATATGGTTCTCTCTGTTATCACTCTCTTCTATTCACCCTCTTGGTTATGTTTGCCTTGAACGAACAGAGACAATGTAGAGCACAGAGGACTTTTTAGTCTTGCAGAGGACAAGGCAACCTCTCTAGGGATGGTGCCACGATAAAATGCATCCAGTACACTCTATAAAATGGTTGGCATTAAGAAGGGCATCCAACCATAGAAATCATGCCAAAAGTGGAATGTACGAATAATATGTGGTCCTTCGACCCATCCAGGAGAGCAGTAACTCCAAATAAGAACTGACTCTGGCAATGATGAGCTGTCCAGCCCATGCCAACATGGAAAGTGGATGAATGACAATGATAGTGATGAATTGTGGATATAATAGCCCTAGGTCAACCCTGATTGAGCAAACTTATGATCAAAGTCATTCCTGCCATAACCATCACATCCTTTTCTTTTCATAGTGTATTTAATCCTTTCTTTTCATAGTGTATTTAATCCTTTCTTTTCATAGTGTATTTAATACTGCATTATCCAGCATGTACCTTTTTCAAGATGATAGAGTGAGATATGAGGGGGGTTTGGCTGCTATCTCTAGCAGGTCGTGACCACCATGAGGTTCCTTTGATGGCTTACCAAAACTGTAATAGAAGTTTCGGCACTTCTTCATTTAAGCATGGATTTTTACCCACCACTAACATTTTTGTTATGCCATTTTGTTAAAAACAGTATTTGGATTTTTATGTTTGGAACATCAGAGATTCAGAATCTGCAAAAAGAAATTTTTTTTTAATTTCTTTTTTTTAAATCAGAAACTGATAAGCATTAGGGGATTTACAGCTGCTTTTTATTATTATTTTTTTAATATGTGTGCATTTATGAATATAAAAAGTACTTTTTCTTTGTATAAATATACTTCATTTGCATCTAAAGTGTATAAATATATTTTGTTTGCATTTGTAATTACATTTTCACCCTAAAGAAATTGAAACAACAGCATCTGACATTTTCAGAAAGTGAAACAGTACAATACTAATGCTTTTATTATTGAATACACATTGCTTTCATTATTTTGAAAACTAATAGTTATCAAGATATTTGTGTTCTTTATCCATGTAATTAATATATAAATACATTTAAAAAGCAGTGGATTGAGATTTCTTATCGTTCTGTTTTTTTAAGTACCTTTAATATTGTTTTAAAAAAAATATTAAAAATTTTACAGATTTTGAATATCTGATGTTTGAAACATAAAAATCCAAAAACTGTTTTTTTTTAAAAAAGGCATAATAAAAAAGTTATAGAGGGGTTACAAAATCCACATTTAACAGGAAAATGCCAAAGTTTCTAATAAAAGTTATATATTTTTAATGTAAATAATGATATGCCATTTTATTCAAGACTCCATCTAATACTAAGGAGCCTCTACACAGTCTCTTGACCTGCAAGAAATAGCAACCAATATCCACCAAATCACACAATACCACTGAAATATTTATAATTAAATTATTTTCTTTAAAAAAAAACAGATAGTCTGAAAATAAATTGAAAATATATTTCATTTTATAATTTGTTATAATCATTTTTAAAAATTTAAATTACAACAAATTGTTTACAAAAATTAGTAGTTTTCTCTATTTTTCTATGACTAAGTCTTTCTCAGCCAATATGCTTTCCACTAATATGCATTTTGGTGAATATGTTTTCAACGAATGCACCTAATCCCACATAAACATTTATGGATGGATGACCAGTGGGATGAAGATACTGATGATTTTAAATTAACAAAGGACATAATATTAGTTTATATCAAATTAAAAGTACTTACATCTATGTTGTTGATATCCAGAACACGGGAATCGAACCTGTAACCAGCAGCATAGGCCTGTCTGATTGGATGAGCCAACGTGTTGAATGGCTACAAAATTGTTCAATAAAAATTACACACTTACAGAACGCTAAGGAAACATAACTAGAATTGACTGGAAAATTTTGTTTAATTAACAGTTGTTGTGCATATTCTAGAGAGGTAGAATCTGAGAGTCAATAAACCATTAGAATAACTTCATGCAATTATGATGAGAAGACAGGACAATCATATGTAATATAATGATGCTTGAGTTTGAGATACCTGGAGATTTAATTGAAATGTTTAAATTATGACAAAGACTAACGAATAGACCATACTATAGTTGAATCCACAAATAATATTTTAAAACTAAAAGACCCGAAGAAATTTCCTTTTAATAAAAGGACTGTATTTGAATGGAAAGCCCAACAAATATAAGCTTCAGAAGTGATAACAGAAACAGTTTCAAAAATATAATGGACCTTTTATTTTTTTCTATTTAATAGAAGCTAGAAATTACTTTATCCCCAAAAATCATTTTATTGATTGTTAAAACTTGTTACTGGAAACAGATAAATCTTTATATTTAAAATATTTCTTCATACAGCCAAAAATCACCATTGTATTTCCTCTTTATTACAGAAAATAATTGTAAACTGTAAAAACACCATAATTAGAAGTGTTTACTCAGCCTAAAAGTTAATGCTCCCAATTATCTTGCTTTGTTTGGATGTCTGATTACTTATTAAGAATATATTGGAAGCGGTACTTAAAAATAAAATTCTGACATTGGCAACTGAACCTAAGCATCTCCAGTTTAACCCTCTCAATACCACCTGTTCAAGAAATATGATCACAAAAGATTGAAACTTGGCTAATCATAAAAAAATAAACAAAATAAAATAAGGGGATTATATTAAACAGAATAAATGGACAGATTCCATTAAATTATCAGATGGCTTACTTTAAATTATTTAGAGAAATAGCTCAAAGTCCAGAGTTTGTATATTTATTTGACAAATTTCATCAAATATAAAGAAAATGCCATCTCTGGCAGTTAAATCTTTGAAAATAGAAAATAAAATTTACTCACAGCTTCATAACACCAGTCCTTTAGGATTTCAAGGTCACCTCGAATCATTGCCTATAGAAGAAAGTATGAGAAATAAATCGAAAAGAATGAAAAAAATTATATATTTTGTCAATGAAAATAATAATTATCAATTACAAAAGTCTCCCACTTTCATAAAATGTTTCAGGCAATTAAATGACTTCTTCATTTCACAGAATTCTGTAGTGTACTGAGCCAGTGCTTGTCTATGGTTAAGCAAATATTATCTGGATAGGACCTCTGTCTATCGTACATAATTCATCACAACAGTAGAATTGAACTCAACACTAAGTAAATCATTCACTTGTCAAATTTAATGCTGCCACTACTGGCAAAAGGTGAACTATATATACCACACTGTGGTACCTACTTATTGTTAGGTTCACTGGGCCTTTCAGAGTTAAGTGTATTAGGCATAGACACATTGCATCACTAGTGACAGGATACAAACTGCTAGCCTTCAGCCATTTGTACAGAATCCTACTGATGAAGGCATTCATGCTCCCAATTAAATAACAACCTTCTTTAAAATTGTTAAAATGAATGAATGCTAATGGTATAAATTTAAATAGGTTTGCCTTCTCACAATGATGCTACCAACACTCAGTATCAATTGATGGCAACATTTTTTAACAGTTTTCTTCTGCTATCTGATGAATGAGAGTTCTGCTACTAAGAGAACTAAAAAATGAAGATGAAATTTTTTCGTTGAAAGCTTTGATTTTGTTTTTCCCGTTGTGGATTTCAATACTTTTTCTTCCCTTCATCATCATCATTTAACGTCCACTTTCCATGCTGGCATGGGTTAGACGAGTGATTTCGGCCCGCATCGATTGTGAATGGAGTCAGAACTCTCCTAGACGGGTCGGGGGACCACGCCTCACACGTTTCGTTTGGCTTGGTTTCTCCGGCTGGATGCCCTTCCTAACACCAACCACTTTACAGTGTACCGGGTGCATTTATCGTGGCACCAACACTAGAGAGGTTGGCATGTCCAAGACACGACTATAGAGCCCTCTCGACCCGGTGTTGTCTTCGAACAATCCAAACACTTTACAGAGTGCACTGGGTGTATTTATCGTGTCGGATTTATATACTTATTTCTTCCCTTCACGGATTTAGATACTTTTTCTTTTATACACACGTTTAAAGCTTCCAAAATCTACTTAAAGGTAATGCTATTTATGCACGGAAGGCATATTCTTTTTTTAAATAAACACATTTCTATTTTTCTATAGAAAAAGTATTTGATGAAACGAGTTATGTCCCTTATATCTGAAAGCCAAATTTTTGTTCTTGTTTTATTATCGTTCTTCAAATCCTTGGTTCTCCGTGTCTTGCTATACGGAAGTGAGACATGGACGCTGACTGAGGAATTGAGGAACCAACTCAACATCTTTGGGACTAAGTCTCTGATGAAAATCCTTGGGTACCGCGCTGGTCGGACTATGTGTCCAACCGGAGGTTACACCAAGAGTCTGTCTAATCCGTGAGCGTCAGCTGCAGCTGTATGGCCATGTGGTTTGCTTTCCTGCGAATGACCCTGCTGCTAGGGTTCTCTCTGCGAGGGAACCTGACCAATGGGTTCGGCCTAAGGGAAGTCCAAAAGCTACATATTCCTATTTCCCCTAGATTTAAATTAAGACAACCCTAGTACTTTACCTCAAGAATATTTGGAATAATCTCCCGTTCACAATTCCTCAGGAATGTTTCTTTATCAAATGTTGGGTCTATACGACAGATTTCTGTTAATACTTCTGACATTTCAGTTTTTGAAAACATACTACCTGGTGAGAAAAATACAATTATATTTGAAATTATATTTAAAAATAGACATTTTCAATATTAATATTATTTATTTGATCAGTTTTAAAAATGTATAGCTGTTTTTTTTTCAAATTCCAAGGTTTATAACATTTCAAAGTTTTTCCAAAGTACATAATTGTCTATTTTACAACAATTTAAAACTTAAATCAACACATGTAAAATAAGATAGATAATGATTATAATGATTTCAGTGATATACATACACAATTATATTTAACCAGCTGGGAGTTAGAAAGCCAACCATGCCTACACCAGGGAGCGACACGGCACCACATTGATATTTGAAGTACAACCAGTCTAGGAATTTCGAGACTCCAAACAAACCTGCCTGTCTACTGTAACCCCCCACCTTCCAAGAATTTAGACACTCCATACAAACCCACCAGTCTACTCTAAGCTCCCCCTTTCTAACAGCACACTGTGAACATCCTTAGCAGCATTATGGAGAAGTGTGGCTCCTCAATCGTAGTAGAGGTAACCAGTAACTCTAAATAAAATTCTGCACAGAGATGTGGACTCTGCAAGTCACAGCGAAGACAACCAGTGTAAGGGAGCAGCAACTCTGAATAAAAACTGATACAGTGTAGAGGAGACACATTAGTTCTGGCAGACAACCTCTCTAGTGCTGGTGGCATGATAAAATGCACTCAGTCTATGCTGTAAAGTAGTTGGTAATAGGAAGGGTATCCAGACAATAAAAGAACCAAAACATGGCAGTCAAATCAATGAAAAACCCTAATTGTGTATACAAAACTAACACCATGTTAGTGTTGGACATAGTAGTGGGGGTAGTAAGGTGTGAACATCTATCTAGCCATGGATGATAACCTCTCAACCATCATCAAATGATCGCACCAAATCTCTTGCTTTCAGATGCAGAAAACGGACATCAAACTAGACCAACCAACCCACCACTAGAAACTCCTCCTTTCCTATTAGGTGCAAAACTTCAAGGCTGCCACCATCAACGGAGGCACAATGAAAGGTAAGTCTGGAGAGACTGTGGAGATGCTAGAGCAGAGGCAATTAAATGTGAGCTGTGTACAAGAGATAAGATGACAGGGCTCTTCAGCCAGACTCCTAATGGGCAAGGAACACAGGTACAAATCTTTCTGGGTGGGGTGGAGTAGGCATATTGTTAGCAGAGAAATGGATAAAGTAATTGAGGTAGTCAGAGTATGTGACAGAATAAATAAGCTTAGAATAGTCATAGGCAACATGACAGCAACAGTTATCTCTACATATGCCTCCCAATGAGGACTAACAGATGAGTAAAAGGACAATTTCTATGAAATCCTTGTGCAGACTAACTTGATTATGAACAAACGACAGTAACCTAATTATCACACCTGAGGACTTTAATGAACATGTTGGACAATACTAGGATAGCTGCTCTGATGTACATAAAGGCTATGGATATAGTACAAAGAACGAAGAGGGATCAAGGCACTTGGAGTTCTGTGACATAACACGCAAGCCAGATAGATTTCATATTCACCAGGAAGGAGGCTAGACAACTGGTTGTGAATACTAAGTCCTTTTTCAGTGAAGATTGTACCACTCAACAGACTACAGATCAGCGACCTCGCAGGATAAGAGCTAAATTGTCTCAGAGATATAAGAGAATCTGGAGAAGGAAAGTATGGAAGCTTATGTAGGTTCAAAGAAGAACTAGGTGACATGTATGACAAGAAGGAGGAGGAGATAGATACTTATAACATAAAGGATAAATTAGAGTTTCTACAAGACAACCTGTTGTGAGCTACAGACCAGATCTGTGGATGGATCAAGGTTACATAGTGGTAGAATGGAACAGTAGATGCAGCCATAAAAGCTAAGAGACAGACCTGGAAATATTAGAAGAAAGTGGGGAGCAAGGAACAATATCAAGTAGCAAGAAGAGAAGCTAGACGACAGGAAAACTTAGCAAAGAAAGGAATTGAAAGTAAGAACTTGCGAAGAGAGGATCAGGGGTATGTGGTATTTCAGATTGCAAAACAGTGTGTCAGTGTGAATCAGGATGTTGTTCAAGAAAAGTGTGTATGAAAAGAGTTAACAATGAGTTCAGCAAGGAATTTAGCTTGCAGGTAGGTGCCCATCAGGGCATGGTTCTCAGCCCACTCCAGTTTATTATAATTCTCCAGGCCATAACAGAAGTCCAAGAGCGGCTGTCTGTGGGAACTTCTGTATGTCAATGACCTAGTTCTCATAACTGAATCTGTTGAAGAACTAGAGTAGAAATTCCAAATGTAGTAGGAAGCCTAGAAGTAAGAGGTCTTAAAGTAAACCTAGCAAAGACAAAAGTTTTAGTTAGTAGGGTCCTGTCTTTTATCCTCCTGCCATTTGAGAAGTAACCATATTCAATATGCAGAAAGGATAGGTAGGAACTCTGTACTGTGTACCTAATGTAAACTATGGTTGCACAAGAGATGCAGTTGCATCACAAGCAGGCTGACAAAGAAGAAAGACTTCACATGTAGCAAGTGCACAGGAGTAGTTAGAGATTCCATAAAATGAATTTTTCCAAATGCCTAGCAAGCTCCCAAGAAGTAGTTAACAGCTTCTGTTAACTAGGTGACTTAAACAACAGTGGTGGGTGTTTTGAAAGCATAGTAGCCAAAGTCAGAATGGGTTGGAAAAAGTTCAGGTAAGAAAGGGATTCTCTCTGCGAGTGAAGAGAAGATCGTATGATACATGTGTACAAATTGCGATATTGCATTGTAGCAAAAAGAAAATGGGCATTCAAATTGAGGCTGTGCAAAGGCTGGAAAGAAATGAGGTGAGCATAGTCCAATGTTAGTGTGCATAAACAACGGAGCACAAATGATCTGAAAGAAAAACTGATTATAAGAGGCATCAGATATAGTGAGAAGAGCGAAAACTGCACTGGTACAGGCAGGTGATCCATATCTGAGAATGACAGTTGGACAAAGTGCCAAGTGATCCAAATGGAAGAAATCTTTGGAAAAGGATGACCAAGGAAGACATGGGAAGAAGTGGTAAAGGCTGAACCTCACAAAGGAGATGACAAGGGACCACAAGTAGCAGTGCTGAGCTGGAAAAGACCTGTACAACCCATACAAGCATGAGAAAACAGATGAAAAATGATAATGATGATGATATGGAAAAACATATACAAAATGATGATGGTGATGATATGGAAAAATGGATACAAAATGATGATGATGACACATATATACAAGGAGGACAGTCACCCGAATGAACCCAGCCCTCAACACCCATAGATTTTGAACTGAGAATGTAAAAGGACAAAATTAAATAATAAAGGTATATAGTCCAGTGCTCTGCCATTTTTGACAATATGCTGTTTTAATTTGAAAACCATATTAACTGCCAATATTTTTTTTTTAAATTAAAAGCCAAACAAACTTTGTACATAAAAGATCCATTAAAACTGCAAAGCTTCACAATCTAAAAATGCTAAGATACCAAACAAAAGTAAAAAAACAATTTGTGCCTTATCCTATAACTGAACCCGCTTTTCCAAACCCTGTTATCCATAGCTTTGTGGTTATGGTTAATTATCATGGCAGAATTTATGAATTCTTAAGCATACTTACCAAATACCATCCCAACTTTATCAGTGAACACACGAGTGGCTCGGACTACAACATTGTCACTTTCATCATACTTCATTTTTAAGTCAAATAATTCTAAAGAAAAAGAATTTGATAAAGAAAATAAAAAGAATTTGATGAAGAAATAAAAAGAATTTGATGAAGAAATAAAAAGAATTTGATGAAGAAATAAAAAGAATTTGAAGAAATAAAAAGAATTTGATGAAGAAAGAAAATGAATATGATGAAGAAAACACTATTAATGAGAGAGTTTTGCAACCTAGGTGACAATACTTCTATACATTCTCTTTCTCTAAAGAAGGACAAGTGTCCGAAACGTTAGATTCTTTCACTCCTCATGGCAAATCAACTTACTGAATTCTTCTACAAACTCTCTCACGGGTTAACTTTTGCTGACACAGACCACCATCAGTTCCCTCAGATTTCGGATTTTACCATATTAACATGATAGTAGAGCTTTCTAACATGGGTTTTGTAACAATATTAATTTAACTGCAAAAGTTGGCATTCGATAAAATACAAAATGCTAAATCTCAACTGAAATGTGTGATTTCTCTAACTCACTTTTATAGTAATACATTTTAAGATTGAATGTCTTGTAAAATCGTATAACCCACAGCAAATACTGGTACAATTAAAATTATCATTTACAGATCACACAAAGGCTCTAATAATCCATGTAAAATGACAAACACCTTATGAGTACTCACCTATACAAACTTCTGTCAAAAGAACAGTTGGCAATAATTTACAAACAGTACATTAGTTTCATCTATCATACTATAAAACTAATGTATTTAACTATTTGTAAACTATTATCAATTTTTCTTGATGAAGAAAGGTGTTTGTCAGAGTCACAGCACACGCATTCTCGTCACAACCTCTGTCAGAAATTTTCTGCGAATTGTACTAACACTATTTTTAGTCTTTGAACATGTTTTCCAGTCTCAATGCCAGATTGCCAAACCCCTTGTTGTTTGGATGGTTTGAGAAATAATGAAAAGGTTTGATATAGACACATAATAATCATAGGCTACACCATTTGTCCCCAAACACCAAACATTTTTTTACCATAAACAACAAATTATAAACCTTACTCTCCACAACACCTACAAAACAAAACTAAAATATTTAAAAGCTACCTGACAAATACAATTCCTGACTACAGTCTATCTCACTTCATGAAAGATTTGTAGCTACATGGTCAACCATTTGAAGCAGCATACAAAAAAATGACTATTAGCTCTTGAAATTATTATCTGATTGAGATAAACACAATACATATACACTAAAGTAGACAAAGATTTTCTGTCTTGATTTCAACACTGAGTTGGATTGTAAACCATCTGTATTCCATCAAAATGAAATCAAGTCTTATTGTGCAACTATCTAGTGCGGAATTACAACCTCTGCAATTATCACCTCAATATCCACAGACAGTAAACTGTAGGGAAGATACTCTAACTTTCACACTACCAGATGGCTGTGTGGTTAAGGAGTTCGCTTCGCAACCGCATGGTTTCGGGTTCAGTCCCACTGCGTGGCACCCTGGG
>JAOPJM010001291.1:27622434-27634400 GCA_027124095.1 Muusoctopus leioderma
TGTTGGTGCCATGATAAATGCACCCAGTACACTCTGTAAAGTGGTTGGTGTTAGGAAGGGCATCCAGCCGTAGAAACTAAACCAAATGAAACATGTCAGGCGTGGTCCCCCGACCCGTCTAGGAGAGTGATGACTCCATTCACAATCGACGCGGGCCAAAATCACCCATCCAATCCATGCCAGTATGGAAAACGGATGTAAAATGATGATGATGATGACAGAATAGTGAGGCACCAAACATGTCAGTTTTCTATTTCATGCCATTTTAATGCTAAAATATTAATAATTGTTTATTACTGAAACCTGAAATCTGACATTGTTGATTCTATAACATACAGCTCAGACATCTCTAATATTTTGGACTAAGGAGATGTATCATTGCATAAAATTGAATAAGTTTTCATCTATAATGATACAATTTTCTCAGTTGATAAATAGCAAGCAAGAGTTGCCACCTCCCATGGAAAGCAAACTGCATTACAAAGACTAGGCTTCATCTTCTGGGACGGAAAGTATTTCAGCTCTGAAAAGTTCCTGATTATTTATAGGCACAAGTATGCCCTACATTAGAGCATTGGTCACATATCTGAGACAGTGCTGCTGCTATACAAACACAAAGATTCTAGACTGCATCCAAAAAAATGGCCATCTAGCTGATAGGTAAACCTTTACTCACCAAGATGCTACAACCACTAGTCTACTGACATTCTGTATCACTCCATCTCTTCTAACACTACTACAAAAGTTCCTACTACTCTGAACTAGCTTACCATATTCCAACCCCACCTATAGCCATCAGATGCACTCAACCTCTTCTCTCACCTTTGCTACAGTATATCGCTCTCCACAGTTCCCAAACTAAACACTTTGACCAATCTTTTCTCAGAACTGCAATCCTATGGAACTCCAACTCAGCTCACATTTTCCCTGTAGACATCTCAACATGGAGAAGTTCAAGCTGAACACTAATTACATTGATTTACAAGTTTGAAAGAGCCTACACGTTATATGGGCACTGTCCCTCTTCCTCAGACTAAATAAAGATTGCAGTATCCACAATGGCACACATTTTTAGGAGATGGGTATAGTCGACTAGATTGACTGCTACTTATTTTATCATCCCTAGAAGAATGAAAAGTGAAATCAACCTCGGTGGAATTTGAACTTAGAACATAAAGGGAAGTAACTAAATACAACAAGGCATTTTGTCCCTACTCTAACATCTCTGCCACTCCACTGACCACCCTCAAACTAAATAAAAAAAAATTTTAATGGTTAAATATGGATCAAGAATTAGTATTTAAAACTACTGTGACTAATTCCTTTAAAGATTTTAACAAATTTAAGAATTAGAACATGTTTATTTTATATCTGCTCATATTTGTTCAATACACAACCGTACCTTTTTAATATGTTTGTAAAAATAACAAAACAAAGAAAACAGAAAAATCCTTTTCATCTAATGTGTTTTTACAAAAATAGGTATATTTTAAATAGAGTAGATATCATTTTAATTTGGAATATTATTTACTTTTTTTTTTAATAAAAATTAAAAAAATCTAAGTAACTAACCTTCATATCTTTGTTCTGAGTCATTTCTTGTTTGATATTATCAAAGAAGTCTTTGAAAAAGTTCTTTTTTTGGGACATGAACCGAAGTTGAGAGTGTAAAGGAAAGGAACTCTCATTATTCAAAAGAAAATAAGCTTTATTTCTGTGGACATTAGACAAGAAAGGAGACGGCATTTTCGTTCCTAGACTGTGATATTTGTGCGTATGAGATATATGATAGTGAGAAATCTGAAATTATAAAACAAGGGTAAAAAATGCAATGAGACATGTTACACATTATAAATACAACAGAACAACAAAACTGAACATATGTAGAATTACCATCTAGAGAAGTACTTAACCAGCTATTTGTCTACTGTTGTTGTAGTTGTTTAACCCCAGGTCAGCACTAATTGAGCAGACCAATGATCAAAAGCATTCCAGCAATGACCATCCCGGCATTTTTTTTTTCAAGTATCATATATTTACTTAATACAACATTATACAATGTAATCTTAGATATCATTTTTAAGATAGTAGAGTATGATTTAAGAGAAATTTGGCTGCTATTTCTAACAGGTCAAGCAACCATGTATAGACCTGCTGGCTGGTCACTGTTGTTTAAAGATGTGTTTTATATCTTATTGATGAGTGGGTAGCAAGGAAGAAAGTTACAAAGCCTTACCAATGTTGATTATAATTAGTGTAGTACATTATATTGCTATTTAATGTGTTAAGAGCTATTAGAAAAGTATGTAATGGTTAAGTGGAAAGATTAGAAAGCTATGCCGTGTGGTTAAAGGAGGAATGTTAAGTTATGTTGAGAATGAATCTGGAGTTTTTGAGAGGGAAGGTGCCAATGAAGTATTTTGTGGTTCTGTTCTTGTATGGTTTGAAAGGTTTATCCACACAGGTATTTGATGAGAATGTGTAACATCAATATATGAATATGTTG
This sequence comes from Muusoctopus leioderma, assembly GCA_027124095.1. Classification (NCBI taxonomy): domain Eukaryota; kingdom Metazoa; phylum Mollusca; class Cephalopoda; order Octopoda; family Octopodidae; genus Muusoctopus; species Muusoctopus leioderma. Next base: position 27,624,941 of record JAOPJM010001291.1, read on the forward strand.
CAAGATTTATCAGGGTATATTATATGGTGTGGCTACTATTGGAGCTGTTCAGCCTTTCTTTTTTAATTTATATACCTTACATTTTGTGAAAAATAGCATCATTGGTTATAGGTTTACAGTGAACCAATCACTGGTTCACTGCATTTGCAATGGCCAGAATGACAAGGGAGTGTCTGTGCAACTCAGACAAAAAAAATATTTTTGTTCAACGCACTGGTTTATATACATATACAACAGGCTTCCACACAATATCTGATTGCGAAATTTCACTCACAAGATATTGGTCAACATGAGGCTATGGTGGAAGACACTTGCCCAAGGTGCCACACAATGGAATTGAACTTCTTAACCATACAGCCATGCCTGTACCCTTTTGTATCGTGATTTTGTCTTCTGGGTGGATATGAAGTATTGCCAATTTTTATTTTTATTTTGTGTATTTCTTGTTTAATTGATGCATTGTTTTCATAAGTTTAAACAATGACATAAAACTCTAAAAATCTAAAATGAAATGTACTTCCCACTAACTACAAATTTGAATTGACACCCAAATTAAGGTAGAGTAAAACAAGCAGAATAATGCACCTTGTCTGGGGACACAGAACTGCCAGTTATAGCAGGATTGAAATTATGACTTTGTAGTCCACTACTAAACACCTTAACCAAAACTATTGTGTCAAATGTGGAATCCAAAATTAGAAAGTTATAAAATAATAACAAATATAATCTCAAAGTTAGTCTCTAAATAAAAATGGAATATTTCTGGAAAAAATGACAAAGTTAACCAGAGGCAGTAAACTGAGGAAGCTAGGATTCTTACAGTAGTCAACACTGTAGATATAAGTTATATTAATAAATGAAGGATGATTGGAATGAATACCATCATTTTCCTGATGTTGGACTGACTAACCACATAGTTGCAAATGATGGCAATTTTCTTAGCCCACAAAGGGTTCCTAGATTCTTTGCAATTTTCATCTCTTGACACACGAGAGTCCTCAAGAAAAGCACTGAACCCACAACATACACAAATGACATTTACAACACAGACATTGTATTGTCCCTATAGCACAATGGTTAGTAGGCTTGCTCATTTGGCAGATGTGTGATTGTAAGTTTGACTTAATTTGGGATGAAGCATAACAAGGAGAGATTAATATTCTGGTAAAATGACTACATAGTCATAGTTGAAACCTTAACACTAAAGCTCTTGTTGTTGTTGCACCTAAGTAAAACATGTAACACTACTTGCATAAGGTTGCCTGGCTGACAAAATGTGTTTCACTCCTACTCCATGGTCCAGCAAATAATGGTAAATAGGACTTCCAGTTATTACAAAGAAAATCCTCCATCTATGCATGGAAAAATTAATATAAAATGAAATTTTAAAAAAAATATTGCATCATTCGAAATATACACACATACTGACATCCATTTTCCCATGCTATCAGAGGTGAAATGGCTACACACATTTCTACATTTGTATGTTACTGGAACAAGTTTTTGCAGCAGGATGCCCTTATTCAATACCAAGCAATTTTGCATAGTCAGTCAGTCAGTCTCTGTCAGTCTCTCTCTCTCTTTCTCTCTCTCTCCAAAGGAGTACAAGTGTCCGAAATATTGGATTTTCATATTTTTCAAATGAACTCATGTAATTTATTTTTCTTCCACAAACTTTTACCCCTTATTACTTAATGAGTGATACCTGCTGTGATGCAGGTAGGTGCAACAACAACAAGAGGTTACAATAAAACAGTTGTAGTTATGCTTATCAGTAGTCCACCATATTACCTCTAAAGCAATGTTTTTCTACACTCAATAAAATAAGTGAATAATTGAAAGCATTTCTGTATATGGTAATGGTAGATAGAATGTGTATACAAATTTATGTTCATCAAAAGAAAGAGGATATGTACATAGGTTGATGAGGAAAAAAAATGTAAGCATAAACAAATATATACTAGATGAACATCTCACAAACAACTGAGTGCATATACATTTCATCATATGACTGAATGAAGGACTGATCACAGAGGTAAGTAAATGTTAACAATAAGTATGTACATGCATGCAGGTAAACAAGAGAAGAGTGAACAGATAAGAAGGTAAATGGAAAAATGATTGGAAAGAGAGATCAGAAGAGCAAGAAGACAAGAAAACTGAAGAGGTGAGTGAAAGGAGAAGCCAGCAAGGACTCCGAAGAGAAAAAAGACAAGAAAGTAAAACATACCTGTGATGTAGAAGAAAATAATTCTGCAGGAAATAGAGATGTAGAAACATGTTCAGTTCGTCGACCATCAGACTGACTGAGTTGAGTTGTAATGCACACATGTCTGCAAGCCAGCTGCCGCGATGTGTGGAGGTGTAATATCTAGAATTTAGGTAGTAAAATATATAAATATGACCTCTATAAAAACAAACTGTAAAATTACAAATAAATAATTTGTAAATAACCATATTTTACTCATAATTTGTAAGAGTGATAAAGAAGAATATTCTGATGATTTGCTAATATTGTGTGTTGTGGGGGAAAAAGACAGGAAATATTCAAAATTAAATGTTCATATGGCACACTTGATATCAATAACAAATAGAAGGCATAGAAGTCTTACCCTAAGAGTGTGTTGAATGAGGATTATGAATAGAATAGTGAGAACAGAAGAGCCAGCTATAGGGGTTAGCTCAAGTACAGTTAGTAAAGTAATTAAGAAAATAAGCTGCAGGTCCATCATGGGTGGTTGCTGAAACATTGAAAGTATCAAGCTATCTAGGTGCTATGCTAGTTACTTAGTTTATCAGGTAATGTATGAAGGTAGATTATATCTAGTCTTTGGTTTATCAGTATCCTTATAATCTGTTACAAGGGCAAAGGAGGGTCAGTAGAGAAGGACAATTATAGAGGCTTCAAATTAATGATGCTGCTTGGTAGTGTGACATGGGCATATGGTGTGGAATATTTGTAGAGGCAGGTGGGGGTGTCAGTTTAGTCACCAGTGACCCGACCATGCAACCAGTAGCACATATATATATATATATCGTTTTTGTATTTGTTTTGCAAAATTTTTAATGTTGTAGGAATTTTAATTGTCGCGTTACCATGTGTTTGCATGAAAAATATTGTGCTAGAAATAGATACAGATACATAAGAAGGCTTTTTTTGTAGATACACAAGAAGGGTTCATTTCCATTTTTCCAACATTTATTAATTTCACTAACACAGGATGGAACTTCATTCTGTACATATATTATCAACAATCAACAATAAGCATTTACAATGGCATTCAAAGTTCAATGGATTCAGAAGGAATTGAGAATTCAGACAAGGTAATATACCTTACAGTTCAACTTCATAATTCAGGATATATTAGAACAATTAGAACAAGGGAAATATATTAGAAAGTTTTTACTGTACAGTTTATTATGATAGCAGTAGTCCTCTGTGCATAGCAACTGGCTTGTAATAGCAGAACTAGATTACTGTGTGTGCTGGCTCACAGGCCAGTTGAAGTGAAAGAAGATTTGTGACGATGTGTTTTTGAATATACAACAGTTTTAGATTTTACAGTCCATTAATTGGTTAAAAATAACCAACTGTTCAAAATCTTGGATTAGCAAACACAACACAAATGATCTTGCTAATAGAAATGTTGTCTGCTAGAGATATAGCGGATGTTATAATGTGAAACCTTGTGCTGTAACCGACACTGTTATACTTTGGAAGGGCCATTTCATCATTAAAATAGAAACGCACACTGGTTGTAGTTCACTTCTTTATTGTTCACTTTCTATTCAGTTTGTTTGTCATAAATCTTTCACCACACAACTGTGATCTCAATGACTCTTCAACCTCCAACTGGTGTTTTCTTTCTTGTGTTTGTTATACTATCAAGTATATGTTGTTGTGTTACCGTTTTGTTTTCATCATGTTAATTTTGTTTTTTTGCTGGTGCCAACATAAGAATGTGTGTGTGTGTATGTGTGTAGTTTGTATGTTGTGTTTGTGTGTGTTTGTGTGTATTTGTGGTTTGTATGTGTTAGTGGTGTGTGTGTGGTGCTGGTTGAGTTTAGTTGATTTAAATTTTAATTTTCATCTTATTTTATCCTTATTCTTGTATTACTGTGGTTGTGGGAGGCAGTGGTGAGTGTGTTGTTACTCCCTTCAAATGAGTGTTTGGAATCTACTTCCAGTATGTGTACTGCTTCCATAACTCGTCAGAGTGTCAGGCCTTTTGGATGTGTGGAGAGAATTCTTATTTCAACATTGTTTATTGATCTATTGTGTTTTTCTATGGCATGTTGGTAAAGTATGGATGTCTGTTTCTTTTCATCATATTCACACCAGTGTTCTCTGATCCTTTCACCTATATTGCGAGTTGTTTCACCTATATAGGTTGTGCATGCATTTAATGAGATACACTAACATCCCAAGTTCCTACTTCCAAAAAGGAACTTTATTACAGCAAATGGGTGGTACATTTTTCAGATAAAGTAAGACCCTTAATTAAATGTACCACTTTTCCCACTCCTCAAAAAGCTATTACTGCTTTCGAAAAAACTAAAATCAATATAGAAAATGTTTGCTTCCATACTATTAACAACTCCATTCTATTTGCAGTTGAAACCAACGTGTCAGACACTGCTCTAGCTGCAACATTATCACAAGCATGGTGTTCTATTGCTTTTTCTCTCGTTCCCTTTCTGAAAGTGAATTGTTTATTCTTCTATTGACAAAAAAACTGCCGTAATTATTGACTGCTAATGTAAATGGTGACACTACCTCTTGGGAATAAACTTTACCCTCAATACAGACCAACAACATATCCGAATTATGTTTGATAAATCTCATAAATGCAAAATAAAGAATGTTGAACTTTCTTCCTAGAGTTCTGACATTTTCTATCAATGTGGAAAAGAAAACGTGTGCGCTGATTTCTTGTCTCAAAGGTGCTGTTCTGCTCAACTAGATTGCAAATTTCTGTAACATATTCATGATGAATTGTGTCACCTAGATGTGAGAATATTGTTGCATTAATTAAAGGGAAACAAATCTTCTATTTTCTGCTAAGGATGTTTGTAAAATCTGTTATGACTGCCATATATGCTCTGAACTAAAACCTAAATTTTACAATCCCACGGATCAACACCTCATAAAGGATAGTCAGACTTATGGACTGCATTTCATTAGATGTTGTGGGACCTAAATAGTCAGTATATCAAAACAAGTATATTTTAATAACATGTGTCGATATAAGTATTATTAATAAATCGAAAATGGTTCTAAAACTATGAAACAAGTGGAAGATATGGCATTTTTTTTCTTTTTTACCGAGTCATTAAACATACGACACCAAATAAACATTAATTATATTTGCGTCTCCACAACGTTGGAACATTTTGACATAATCCTAAACTCTAACCTTCCAGAACTCCCGATTGCCTTTCAAGCACCAACCTACAGAAGTTCAACTTGAATATCAATTGTATCAACCTCACCAGTCTGGGAGGACTTGCAGAGTCTATGGACAGTCCCTGCTCAGATTAAATATTTTTAATCCCAAACCTCGTGTGCAGTCTGTCTTTTCAATGGTACTTACACATTGTTTGTGGAAAGGTAATGATTGCTATAAAAAAATATCTTGCATAATGAGTGGTGGTTGGACAACTAATTCGAAGGTAGTATATCAGAATTCTAATATCTAAGATCTCACCGGAATCCTGACAAAGTTAACAACAACAACAAAAAAATCAGATGTAACAAGCTTGGAGAAGATTTGACCTTCAGAGACCAGCTATGTACCATTTTCTCATTTTTCTTTGAAAAGAACAAGAGAAATAAACAGAACGAAAAGACGAGCAGAACATTTTCCAATAACTTTCAGTTTTCTAAACTTAAGATAAGAAAAGTGAGAAAATCTTATATTTGCTTATAAAACGTTTGTAAGGCACACTCGATTCCCATAGTTATAATTAACCAGGCCTTGCTTATGTAATAGCAGACAACAATGAGGCAGAGAGTTATCAGTTAGCCGGCACAATGAGATTAATTTATAAAAGAAAGTTGAATAGCTTATTTTTAAATAAATCATCCGATACAGAAATATAAAGGTCATCTTGTTCGGGAAATACTGATTATTTACATATTTACATGCGATTCGAAGATGTACACTTACAGGCAGTAGAATACTATAAAAATATTTTTCTTTCATAAAAGACACGCACAGACATGTACTTAAAATAACATGAAACAAACTTATGTCGAACAACGAAAATACAAACTACATACCCGAAGTTTATTCAGCTTAGCCGACTTTGTAAGTGAAGAAGCCATTTTCGCCCGGCTATATTAACGATCACACTGTTGCTTTTACGTCACTTCCGCAATGTTAGACAAGTACGAGCCACGTGTTTCCAACAAACGAACTGCTATATATTACTTCTCTTTAATTACCTCCGTTTCATCTATTTATTGACATGCAATACCTGTCCATCAGAATTGAAAAGTGTGTATTGATGCATTATTCACGACTTTTTTAAAGGAGTAGGGGGCTAATTGTCGTCTATGTTCGAGATTCTCAAATGTTTACAGCAGATTGTTGTCTGCTAATTTACTACTACGGAAAGTAGAGAGTACTTCGCATTTTTTTTTTCCTGATGTAATTTTTTTAAATGTTATATCATGCATTTCGTGAACAATAGCTCCGTTATAGGTTTCCAACGGACTAACCAGTTCACTACATATCCGATGGCGAGAGCAAAGGAGTGTCTCTGTGTATGCAAATCGAGCAGAATAAATACCACAAGTTGTTTTTATTCCAACTCACCGTTTTATCGCCGATTGCATTGGCGAAAGACACACACACAATATAATATGTACACTAATAAAAAAAGAAAAAAAAACAGGTCTTATGCACAATTTCTGTCTACAAAATTTCCCGGTAAACATGCAGATTTCGTGAAGTTTGACGAAACCGGAAGTCCGCTAGTCACCGGCTACAACGTCAGTGACTACTAAGATTAATTTAACTGAGTTAATTATCGTTGTATAGTATATTTTATAAATAACAATAACTCAGTTATTTCATCTTAGTAGTCACTTATGTAAAATGATAAAATGGTTTTGTATTGTGTATAAAAATGTTATTGTTATTTATACTGATTTTCGTTTTCTGGTCGAAGATGTCAAAAGTTACGAATTCGGCAAGTCTATCGAAAAGTTATATAAATTTAGCAATATCTAGGATTTTTAACCCACATAAGAAAAAAAAATAAGATTATATTTAAATTTCTCGTTAGTTGCTTAAATTGATTGTTGTTGTTTAGCACGAGGACAACATTAATCGATCAAAGGTACTCCAGCCGTAACCATCACGTCGTTTTGTTAGGTGTGAATAAGACTACATTATCTAAGGTGTTCTTTCCTTATGTGACAGGGTGTTATTTAATGTGTTCTTTCCTTATGTGACAGGGTGTTATTTAAGGTGTTCTTTCCTTAGGTGACAGGGTGTTATTTAAGGGAGATGTGGCTGCTATTTCTAGCAGGTCAAGCAACCACATAGAGAGAGGCTTGATTGATGGCTCATTAGAATAAGCATGACATATGAAGGGGGAAGATATTAACTTCATTTCTTGTTATTTAGCCCCAAATCGATCGAACAGATCAGATCAAAAGTCATGACAATTCGATTTTCTCTTTTTCAGGAATAGTGTACCTCGGACTACATTATCTAATGTTTCCTTCTTTTTTGTTTTAAGACGGTAGCTTATGGTTTGAGGGAGGACGAGGAAGAGGCTCCCTCGTCTGGCTTCATTGCTTTGTATTGTTATGTAAAATAGCGGTACATGAAGTTAACACACATAAAGTTATGTGTGTATTAAGTAAGCATCAACTTTATTATAACTAAAGCCGTGTTATCCTACATCTGAACAACTTCTTTTTTTTTCCACGCTATTTTAAATTTCATTCACAATAAAGTGTCTGAAGTAATTTATATAAATACTGAACGACTGAAAAACAGCAAAGTTTAGTTTGTTTTGTCTACTAACCATGCAATAACATCCAATCGGGGACAGAAATAAAAATTAACATATTAATTACGTGTGTTAATAAAAAAAAAAAAACAACAGCAAAACAACACGCCAATAATGCAAGCAACTTGGGAAGCTGAATCGTCATTACGAAAGAAATTACGAAAAATAACGAAAGGATGGGGAAAATAATGTAAACTATAATAAAAATTGGGGAAAATAATGTAAATTTACCTTGAACGGCAAACAAGTTGTAGAAGCTTATGTGCTAAGTTAGGTATACGCATAAAGTATGTTAATGCGATAAGAAAAATAGTGCAACAATTAATAATCTATTTTATTTATGGGCCATTGTATAAAAGACAAACTCAATAAAAACATAATATTTTAAAGTATTATCTACAATATTAATATATTTATTATTATCTGCTATAAACTATATAATAAATTTTCCTACAAATTTCGTTTATTCACATGGCGCAGTTATTTCCTAGTCTTATTCGCGCGCTTATTTAAGAAACTCATTTAATACACCTGATAATCAAATAAAATGAAAGTAAAAAATGTACGTGATTTTTTTTTCGTATCTTTAAAATCGGAAAACGTTTCTCGCCATTTTCGGGAAATCGGGAGTATAAAACAAAAAAATCCCAGGTTCCCGGGAATAGATCCTAATTTTCATTTTTCCATTTTTTTAACTCTCTTATTTAATGATTTACAAGTTTTAACACTAGAAAGCTAGAATCGTGAACATAAAAATTCATTCCATTAAAAAAAAGAAAAGAAAAACATGTATACTTGTATAGAAAACTCTAACAATTTACAACAACAGAAAAAAATGAACAAATTTTCCTGAATACTAAAAGAATATTTGAATCAGATTGATAACTATGCAAGAAGGGAATATTGTTCAAGGTGTTGTCGTTCAAACTTCATCAAAGGCTCTCTCTACTTTGATGGAAGTTGGAGGAATAGTGCTGAGAGGGGTAAGGCACAGTTTCTGCAAGTTAACAATTCTATGTCCAGTAATTTCAAACATTTTCATCTCTTTGACAATGTTCTTGTATCATAAGATGATTGAATGCTCTTTTTATTATTGTCAATAGCTTTGTTAATGGCAATATTTAATCTCTGTAGTAGGGACGTTTCTTTTGATGGAGTGTGTGCTTCAATTATCATCAGTTCGAAGTCGTAATGGGAAGTAGAGGATTCTTCTAACATAGTGATCAACATTCTTCCATTATAGCTTCTTTGCGATATTTTGCAGTGAAATTTGTTTATAGCAAAATTAGAAATGAGTCAAAAGCATCTTTACCATAGCCTCGGGTAGACCCAAGCCTTGTGAGTGAATATGGGTTGACGGAAACTCTGTAGAAGACCGTCGGATGGATTGTACCTGTAATTCAAAGGCCCAGCCTTGTCACACTGTGTGTCA
>JAOPJM010001291.1:27658985-27670471 GCA_027124095.1 Muusoctopus leioderma
AGTGTCTTCTACTATAGCCTCGGGCCGACCAATGCCTTGTGAATGAATTTGGTAGACGGAAACTGTAGAAGCCCGTCATATATATATATGTATGTCTGTCTGTCTGTGTGTTTGTTTATGTCCCGTAACCTAGCGGTTCGGCTTAGAGATCGATAAGATAAGTACCAGTCTGGTCGACTTCAAGGCGGTGCCCCAGCATGGTCGCAGTCCAATGACTGAAACAAGTAAAAGAATAAAAGAGTATATATATATATATATATATATATATATATATATATATACACATAACTGGTGTGGTCCGAAGGAAGAGGCTGTGCCCATGGCCTTCGCAGGCGCCATGTGACTGGTGAGATTGATGCTGTTAACGTTCCTCTAGAACAATTCAACGGCCACAAGAAAAACATGTGCAGGAAAATGAATTTCAGCCGCTGTTTCGGGGTAGAAGGACTCGGCATAGTGGTTAGCGAGGGCTAGGGTGGTATGGACACAATATATTTGACGGAATGAAGAGCGACGAGTGAGTCGAAAGTTCCTGAATGAAGGTGGCACGAGGGCAGCCAACTCTGAGGAGCAGAGGCTACTGTAGTAGCAGTAGAAATGGCAGAGAGAGAGGGTGGAGACAGTACGCCTGTTGGCCTGAGATTGGAGTGTGTTTATCAATAAGTCAAGTAGCCTGTCTTTGGATGGGGTCTGGGATGTCTGTGTGTGTAGCAGCAGCACCGTCGCAGATGTGGGAGCATTACTCTATCGTGGGTCTCACCTGAGCTTTGTAGAATGTAAGAAGTTGTTGGGAGATGAAGTATTTTCTGACTCTGAAGAAGAAGGCCAGTCTTTGAGATGCAGTCTTTGCTATGTTGAGGATGAGATCCCCAATGATGGTAAGGACTAGCATTTAAAGCGATGTACTATTCATGTTTAGGAGTTGAGGGGTGAGTTGCGATAATGTCTTCTTGATATGTGCAGTGGTTGTGCACTTTTGCTGCTGAAGGAGATAAATTTATATGACCTCATTGGAAGATGTTTTCGAGGCCTCTGTTCATGGAGTGGGTGCAGATGTGGTGTGAGTATATGGATGACGTTTGGGTGCGAAAGGCTAGGGAGGAATGAAGCGTGATATCATCTGTATAGGAGTGAGCATTCCTGGGGGTGAGGTCAAGTAGGTTGTTGGGGGAAAAACCGAATCCTGGTGCACACCAGAGTTGATAGAGTGTGGGTCAGATAGAGCTCCATCAATACACGCCGCGATGATGCGATTTGATGAGAAGCCAGCGTATCAAGAGACAAGAGACGGATAGTGCCCATAGGCCAGCAGTTTTGACAGGAGATTCATGTGTCAGACACAGTCGAAAGCTTTGCTGACGCAGAGAGCAACAACACTGCTTTCACCAAATTTCTGAGGACGAGAATCCACTGGTGAGTGACATAGGAGAGTAGGGGTCCAGTAGATCTGGTTTTAAAAAGGTCGTACTGGAGGCCATTAAGGAGAGTAAGAGATTCATGCTGTTGGAGAAGGTTGTTGTGAATAGCTGCCTGCATCACTTTGAGATGTTGGAATTGAGTGCAATAGGATGGTAGTTAGCATGGGTTAGAAGAAGTTACCATTCTTGCAAATGGGATACACAGTAGCGTGTTTTCAAAAATTTGGATATATCCATGGAGAGAGAAGGAGAGAGTGTGAAGAGTTTGGTGAGGTTGAGGTTAGCTCTGGGAAACATTACTAGAGGGTAGGGGAACGGATATGTTTGAAGCAAATGGAAGGAACACTTTTGTTCTAGATGTATAATAATGAATATTAAGATGTGCTCACCAATGATTTCATGAAACAACTATTATAAATGGACTTAAATCAACATAAATCAACATTTCTGATCACCACGAAATACGGTGATACAAGTTTTAGTTTCGCATTCAACATTTTGCATAGAGATTTTTCTCGTAATTATGAGGGCCCGTATAGTGATTTAATTGCATTTATAAGATCTGTTTTCATGAAACCCTTGATGAGTACTGATAATTATATTTGTTTCAGGATATCTTTTCGTTCTGTATCTTCACCGTTCACCTAATCGATCATATATATAGTGTATGATTGCAACCTCAACCAGAATTTGTTTTAGAAAACAATGCCTAGATTGATGTAACTGCACGCAGAGAAATGTAACCTGAAATATTCTCTTCAAAAATATTTAATAACAAGTATTTTCCAAGGCAACGTTCACTTTTGCTCCAAGATAATATAACAATTTATCTATTTCTATTCAGTTTAAAGAATGGAAAAAAAGAAATCATCTCTCAGCAGGAACAGTATCACTTCCTTTTTATTCATGGGAAATTTCTGCCTGAAAACCATCTGGTACCATAATACAGCATTCATGTTGGAAGATCGTTATTTTGAAACATTAACAGCCCGAACGAAAGACACCACAATCATATGTTCAGTCTGTTTTGCCTCTGAACTGTGTTATTTCCTCTGGATTAAATAATACATTGATTTTGAAGGGAATATCATTGTCAGTGTAAAGAAACAAGAAAAATTGCCAATTGGTAGTTTTATCTATAAAATAATATACAATGCTATGTCGTCTATTGTCAGTGTACGACAACCTGTATTAAAGCGAATATTTATTATTGATTTTTTATAGCACAGGGCCATTTATTGGTAGTGGGTATAAAATATTGAATAGATGCCAGTGCACACTAGTTATTTATTTTATTCAATAATGAGAAAAACAAAACAAAACAAAGTCAACCCCTGTAGAGATATGGGCCCAGAATGTAGAGTCGAAACTAAATACTGTAATGCATTTAGTCCAGTGTTCTAACGTTTCTGCTAGCTATTCTAGTGCCTTTTAAGCGGGCATTTATCATCACAGTTTTCCTAATTATTGCACTTGTGACTAGTTATAAGAAATAATCCCTTATTACTTATTATTTGAGGAGTGGAGCCATGTGCTAATGTTAGAAATCATTATTTAAAGGGCGGTGGAGTTGGCAGAAACGGTGGAGTAAACTTTCTGTCTCTTCGGTTCTGAGCTTGCCATTGACTTCCATTTATCACAGATTGATAAGTTAAGTAGTTATATATTACTATAGGTTATCGATTCAATCGACTGTTTCCTCCTTAAAGATTAACTTGCCTTATACCTAGTCCCTCCTCAAAATGAAGAAATTTAAACACGTTCCACATATAATAGGAAAGAAATAGGCAATTAAGTCTGCAAACGATTGTTGATTTACGGCTGTGCCCATTTTCTTCCTCTCAAACCGTTAAATATTACTTGGGAAAGACAAACATTACACATTCTTATTTCTCGTCTTTTATAAATGTTAGGTCTTGTGCCTAGGTAAACACCATATATATTTATTTATTTGCTTATTTATTTATTAGTTTAAAGAGTAAGTCTTGTGGCACCATAGAGCAATTTGTACCCAACAACTTGGACTTAGTTTGTGAGGTTAGGCGGTTAGTTCAGAGAAGGCAATGGAAAACCAATCCAAATTAATCAACAGAAAATAATGCAGTGCATCCACATAAGGATGTTAAGACAGAGTCATAGCAAACAAGGTCCAGAAATGACTCTATTCTAGTTATTATTAAATCATAAATATGATATACTTTGATGGTGATTGGGGGTTTCATAAGCCAAAGTGTTGTTAGAGCAACTCCTATGTTTATACTCACAAAGTGTATTTAGGAAAAGTTAGCCTGGCAGATATTCCCTCAACAAGCAATACCAACGAAAGGAGTTGAACTTTGCACTGGAAACTAACAGATTACTTGAAGCTGAGAACTGTACCGGTCTACAGTTCCTGTGTACAACTAGGTAGGCTGGGCCATTCAGAGTTACAGCTTAGTTCAGATGAATGCATACGGACTATCGATCATTTGACCAGCAACGTCTCTCGCAACTTAGCTTATTCGTAACGTCAGGATCCGCAGTTGTGCTAAATTAATAGGAAGTCAGACTATCAACCAACGATCAGTAATTTGTATACTGTCATCAGCAATGTGCTTAGTCTATCTAGCTGTAAATAAGTAACATGTATAAGCAAAGCACACCTGTACGAGAAATAGTGGTAGTGAATAATTACGATATCCTGAAATTGGAAAGGATCACAGGGAGTGTAAACCTCTACATGACACCTACAACGATATAAAACAGGAGAAAAATATTAACCCAAATAAATAGTGTCATCGGTATTTAAAGTTCTGAAATCAAATCCAGCATAGGGAAATGTATACATATTCAGGAATATGTACATTGCAGTTGTGTAAATGTAAACACAACAGATGAGATTAATAGTCCGTAACATATTAATTATCATAATATCTCATCTCGGAATTTCATATATATAAAATCTCAGATGCTGTAATATCTTCGGTTGAACAGAAACATTGACTGTCACTAGAGCGGGTAGTAATGGTCTTCGACAGCAGAATTAGTTAAGAAATATAACAAAAAGGAGTATATTGGTGTGTGGTGAAGAGAAATAGAGACAAACAAATTTATTTAAAGAAAAAGGAATTAGAGAGATCATTATACGAAAGTATGTTTCAACAGTTAAGTGGGTGAAAACATATTTAATGCCCAGAATATTAAAAAGCAAAAGTAAGATGGCAAGCATGTGATAAATGAAAAATAATTTTATTATTTTATTTGATGACCAATATTGCTTTTGCCCACGACAAGTACGAAAGACAACTCCAGATATGTTTCCTTTTGTTGGAACTATTCAGCGAAGTGATGATTCACCATAACTTGCTGAAATATTGGCGATCGATTCACTATATATTTAAAATATATTTAAATTTGGGGGTTAAAAACCCCAAGTTATCAGGAAAGACGGACAAAAAAACGGTTTTATGCCCCAAACCATTCTGTAACATATTTCTGAATAAATTGATATTCTTCTCTTCCTAAACTCTACTCTACTCTCTCTCTCTCTCTGAACTCAACTATTTTCTTTTCCTCGACGAACCTTCTCCCTCTAAACGTTAGATTCCACTTTTCACGACACATATGTCACACTTATATATTATTCCTGAACAAACACATTGGCATTTATAAATTTGTTACTAATTGAATTTAATTTAGAAATAAAAGTTGATAATTTTTCCTCCGTGTTAAGATGCTAATTGATAATGTGCTTACAATACTTTCTAGGAAAGAAAAATAAGAATTTTCGAATACCAAAAGCTAATTATTGCAAAAATATAATTACATTCTGTAAACAGCCGCTAGTAAATATTGCTTATTTTCTCTCTCGCGAAATTAGAAATAAAAGAAAACGGAACATTAGTTTCAGCTTCTAAAACTGTGGGCTATAAAGATAAAAATGTCTGAAATAGCAAACATGAGTAAGAAGTATTACATTCATTTTTTAAAAACGGAACTATGCGTTTCGGAAATATATGTGAGGTAAATGTGTATTGCGTTGGTAATACTACATTTATGTTGTTTCCGTTTTATGAAGTGTATTTGTATATGTGTACTGTTGCTGCAAGAATATGTATTTGTAGTTATAGTTTAAGTTATGTATGTACGTATATGAATGTAAATGTGTGGGTAGAGAGGAAGATACACACGCACACTGACACACACACACATACATACATACACTAATACACGCTCACTCCCATACACACATACATATGGTTTCTGAATTATGTGCAAAGCTGAAGGCAAATAGAGATAAGTGTCTTGCCTAAGAATACAACCTAGTTGCCTGATACCTTATCTACACAAATATTGTGTCTCTCAAAAATATGTATAATATTTTTTTATTCTAAGAGTCAAAATGTTTTCTTCTAACAAAAATACGCATAATATAAAATATGAATATGATGATAATAACAAGAATAATAATAAGGATTTATAACAAAGATACAAACGTCAAATTTGGGGGAGGGATATAGTCGACTATATCTACTCCTGTACTTGACTGGTACTTTATTTTATCGACCGCGGAAGGATGAAAGGCAAAGTTGATGTCGATGGGATTTGAACTCAGAATGTAAAGAGCCACAACATGTATCGCAAGGCATTTTGTCCGTCACTCTACCAATTCTGCTATCTCATTGTTTCTTTTATTAGTAACAGGGGCTCGCACATACAGTACAATAAACATTAAAAACATATGAAACAGATTAACAATGTAATAAAACAGAAATATATATATATATATATGAAATCATTATAATATAAAACATGAAAAACATTTAGGTTACCCACCCACACACGGGTGAGAACTCACTGACTAGGATTGGGCCAGAGCACCCCACAAATCTGCTCTTCCATCAATCCTCGTACTGAGCTCTGGTATGCTCAAAGGTGCCAATTAACATTCTCTGGGTCGGTCGGCGTAGGAAAATTCCAATGTGCTCAGGTACTTGTAGCATACTGGGGAGCACTTTCTGAATATCATAACTTATGTATATTTATAACTATCTCCTCCAACTAATTCCTTTTCCGAGAGTAATTCGCCGTAAAACTTGTAATTCGCATTGTAATATGTGTTCCTTAGCTCTATGCTATCCAGTCGCACGATTATGAACCCCACGACGTTATCCTGAGAAGGAGAGCGTCTCACTCTTTTTGGTCACCTTCTGTTTGAGTTCAATCTTCATTTTTGAGATCGTCCTTCTTTTATACCTCTAGTGTTCTCGCCGACAGTTTGTTCTTGTTATTCTTTCATCTGCTCTTGCTCATCACAAGAAAATGGGGGTGATACTACTAGTTAAGGTCAGAGAGGAAGGCATCCTATTCGTCAACTTCTGGTTCTTGGAACAAGGACAAGGTAAGTGTTCCTCGGAGCTGCAACCGATGGTGCGACTGGCATTGCTGCTGGAATTGCAGCCTCTGGAACCTGCTCATTCTTTCTCCGTTTCTCTAGCTCCACGGGGTAGAGATCCCTCAAGTAACTTTTGCTACCACAAGTATAACAACTTGGATTTCTGCTCTGCACCGTCAGTATTATTGCCTTTGACTCAGCGTTCACAACGGGGCACAGATCTGGAATAGCCATGTTGTTCTGAGAAGTCTTAAGGACTTGCAAGTCCATGCTGACCCCTCCCGACCACATAAAGTTTGTTATTACTTGTGGGCTTATAACCCGTCCATATTGCACTACAATGGCGACAACGAGCTAGAGGTTAATGTCACTCGCTATGCCCCTGACTGTTATCCTTGTATTATGCTGCCTCATGTGCTTAGGCATAAGCTTATGAGGCGGTGTTTTGCGCATATTTACTGCTGTCTCCGAGCCTCGCCCTCGGCCTTGAAGGTCACGAAGAGGATGCCGTAGGGTTTGGCTCTCGTTATAGACAAGATGCATGTCCAGACATCTTCTAGAGACTCCTATATTTGGTCCTTCGGGGGCACAGAGAACGCTTCCCCTCCCTTCGTCAGAGAAAGGTAGGTCAGTTTTATTTTTGCCTGCTCCTGAATAAATTATTCGGGCAATCAGATGGAGTCCTTATGAATTCAACTTTGTCACTGTTCTCTTTCGGACTGTGCCTCTTCCATATTTAGCGATTGAATGTTGGAGGCAATTTTAGCAAAAGTGTTTGTGCATTTCTCGCTTAATGAACGGTGTTCCTGTATGTGGGCGCCAGGGTAATTGCTGCTGTTGTTCTCATCGAGTGAGTTCTCATAACCACTCAATAAACTATTATTTATTTCGGAAAATACGAGGTTTTCCGTTTCTGAAAAATTTCTGTTGGCAAAGCAGGCGCGTTTCTGTTTTTTTCTTTTTTGCTTTTTGTTCGTAGAAATGTTTATTTTCTTTTTTGCCATTTTTGGTAGGCGTTACTCGACGCCATTACGATGCAAGTCGAACTCAAAATAGACCAAAATGTTAAAATGAAATTCAATAATGTTATTTTTGTCTTTGCGAAAACCAAATTAATAAAGTTTACTTGCCTTGTAAAGTAGTTGTGTATGTAAAAATATTAACCCAATGCCTGTAAAAATATAAATTCAATTTCCGAAGGTGTTAATATCCAAACAATGTTAAGTCGAACCAAAAAGGAAAAAAAATGTTCAATAGAACATAGTTGAGAACTAATTGAATAAAACTTACTAGAGTTGTAGACAGGCATTAGACGCAGAAAAATATCCAATTTTTGAAAGTTCTTTGAAAAACATTGTCATAGACAAGACATTATCGTGAGCAAACAAAAAACACGCCCGTTCAAGCGGAATACAATAATAATGGTTTCTAACATTGGCACAAAGTCAGACATTTTGTGGGGAGGGTTAACTCGATTAAATCAACCCAGTACTTCACTGATATTTTGTTTATCGAGCCCGGAAGAATGAAAGCAAAGTTAACTTCGGTGGAATTTGAACTCAGATTGTAAAGAGCCAGAACAATACCGCAAGAGATTTTGTCTGACGCTTTAATAATTTTGCTAATCTACCACCTTATTAACAACAACAACAACAGCAATAATAATAATTTTTCTAACATTGGCACGATAAATTTGGTGGGGAAGGATAAGTCGATGAAAGACAAAGTTGACCTCGGCGGTATTTGGACTCAGAATATAAAGAACCGGAACAAATACTGCAAGGCATTTTGTTCGACATTCTAATGAATTCTTTCAATTCAGTACAGACCATAGATGATTGGGAGAATATAAAGATCTTGAGTAGTCACACCTATCAGTGTTTATTTACTCAAATCTGTTATATTCTCTCAGTCGTCTAGGGTCTGGCAAGTATGAGTAAGACTATGCTTCGCTGAGGAAGCCTAATAAGACTGAAACATGTCCGAAGCTGTCACCATAAATACTAAAGATCACACTCACTCCGAACTGCATGCCCCCATTCAATGTTTAATGAATTTAGATTTCGGCGTTGTCTCCTTTGCCTTTCTTGACCAAAATTAATAATTAAGTTAATGATTGTTTTCCCCTGACTATGGGTGTAATGTTAATTAATTAATTTTTTTAAATTCACCACATTAAATATGTTAGTCCCTACTTAACTATATTTTTTTCAAGCAGAAGGTGTTCCTGTGTAATTCTTTCTCCTCCAGTCATTATTTTAAGTCGTCACACCTATCAGTGTTTATTCATCGAAAATCTGTGTATTCCCGCAGTCTTCTAGGGTCTGGCAGAACTGATAAGACTATGCTTCACTGAGGCAGTCTAATAAGACCAAAACATGTCTGGAGTTCACCGTACTTGCTAAATATCAGATACACACCCCACTCAATACCCTCATTCAGATTTCGGAGTTGTCACCCTTGCCTATCTTGACCAGAATTAATCATTAAGCTAATGATTTTTTTCTCCTCACTACGGGTGTAATTTTAACGAATTAAATTTTTTTGTAAGACCTGTTCCTTTAACTACTAAATAAAATGTTTTGCCAAATCTGGTTTTATCTCCTCCTCACGATTTTGAGTTTAAATTATGCTGAGTTCGACTTTACCTTTCATTCCTTTCTTTTACAATCAATAAAAGACTACTACTATTAATATATGACCAAACTTAAATATTCTTCAATACTTAATATTTTCACAAAAAAGGCGGCGAATTGGCTAAGTCGTTAGAGTGGCTGATAGAATGCCTTGTGGTGTTTGATCCGGCGCACTGCACTCTGAGTTCAAACCCCACCGAGGTCAACTTTGCTTTTCATCCTTTAGGAGTAGAGAAATAAGCTACCAGTCTAGGGCGGAGGATCGGTGGAATCGTAAGAGCGTCAAACGGGATACCTTACAGTATTTGTTCTGGCTCTTTGCGTTTTGAGTTCGAATCGCACTGTGGCCTACTCGGGTGGTAGACTTAATCCGTCACCCGGTTTAATACCACCACCAGGCTCTTGGGTCCCTTTAGCGGAGTGCACTCTGTTGCAAGTATTCGGTCCAGGTCTCCCATCTGAGAAGACTTTCTTCGCTCTCTCCTTCCCTACCACTCGTCTCAGAAGCCCTGAAAAAGAGTGATGGGCGCTGCCTTCTCCCCTGACTAACCAATAAAAAGCGTAAACCTTAATTGTTTGATGGATCCCAACGAAATGTTTGAACTTCATGTGATAAACCACACGTAAGTCAACCAGGCAAAGTTCATTCTTTTTGTTGTTATTCACCCTGGTCGTTACAATGTTTTAAGAAATACAATGGCTTAAACAGGATTCGTAAACTCATCCCAAACCTGGCTTTTCAGGAGCCTGCCACCACTCTAAAGCGAATGCACAAAGATAGTTACTTTTCTCTGAGATATTTAAAATCTTGCAGCTTATTGTGTTACGATTCATGATTTTGTTCATACATATGTGTGTGTGTGTGTGTAAGAGAGAGATAGAGAGAGAAAGAGAGAGAGAGATTATGAATATAAAGTGAAATGCCCCTAGGTGGTAATATAAAATAATTACTGGACATATTATAAGACCTCAAAATTCCTGCTATTTAAGATTAATGGCTTGATCTTATGAATGCAATTTATCCCCCGTGAAGCATTGAAATAATGAGTTAAAAGCATTAATTTAAAATCATTACAACTGTCCTTTATTTTTTCTGTTAATAATCTTGAATACTTCTTTGCTGGGAGATATAAAATGTTTATACAATAGTTCGGTTACTGATGTATTATTACATAACACACGATTGTGCATATTAATTAATCATATATAAGAATTAATTAGTTCTCGTACACTAATTGCAAAATTAACACCTCCAGTAATCTATTCTAGATATTGACTGATATATAAACAGTCTGACTGAGAGAGCATTCCTGATTGCGATTGCGCCAAAGCTGAATAACATCGAACGAAGGCAAAATTGCGATCCTTAAATTATTTTATATAAAAACTAAATATACATTCTTGTATAGAATTAACTAATGAATTATGTTAGTTTAAGAATTCAAGTCGGAACTTTTTTATGACAATATGGTCACCACAGTGAGCTAATTATGTAAAGCGTACGCAGCAGTAGTCATATTGGTGGGATAAACTTTGAAAAACATTTTCTGACGAGTAACTCACATTTTGTAAACATACTTTTTCCATTATTTTATTATTGATTTGTGATGAATGAAATGAAGATAACGAAACATTATATTCTTTATAGCCTTAGATAACATAACGATACATAAAATGTATTGCTCATGTTTTGAACCATCATTAGAACCTCACCAAGAAAAAAAATAACACAACATTGCATGAGCATATAATATCCTAACATTTCTATTGAATTCTCATTTATTTCTGCAATTCAGTTTATTGTTAACAAATACAATAACCTGAGAGATAACCACTGCATCAATGCGTCGCTATCTTGATGTAGTTTACATAAAATTGTATTTTATTCATATCACAAACACTACAACTTGATTGCAAACACGAAACCTTATTTCGATTCCAGGCTCACTCACTTGTGCAATATTCGCAGAAGACAAAATAGTCAATATTCCATTTTACCCCTCTCTCTCTGTATATATATATACACAATACACACACACACACACACACACATATATA
>JAOPJM010001291.1:27737198-27750438 GCA_027124095.1 Muusoctopus leioderma
CCCGTAACTTAGCGGTTCGGCTTAGAGATCGATAAGATAAGTACCAGACTCAAAAGTACTGGGGTCGATCTAATCGATTTCAAGGCGGTGCCCCAGCATGGCCCCAGTCCAATGACTGAAAAGAGTAATATATATATATATATATTACGCGAGTAATTGAAACTGACAAAGTCTCTGTAGGGTTTGACTGAATCCAGTCATTTTAAGATATTGAAGTCTCTAGTCTGGCATCATAACAGAGACTAGTTGCAAGAGAATCAGTAAAATAAAAATGAGTCGGTCACTTTCATCATAATTAATGGTGCAAGTGAATCAGAAGTAAAAGCCTACAACATAGGCGAGTGCAGCAGCAATAACAGCAACTGCTGGCGGGCAGAGCAGAAATCAATTTAGTTAAGTGGGTCTAACAATGTATTTTTGTGTATATTACTTCAATGTCAAGGCTAAAAATCCTCACGTTCGCCAACACGTGACGCCCCTGACAGTGATCTCCCCTGCTTTTGTTTACTGCTATTTTTGGCGACCAACTTTGTTCACACACAAATACTCTCACAACTACCTCTATCTACGCCTCTGAATATATCACGAGTACAGAGTCATTTCTCCAACGCAATCAATTCACCTCCGCTACCCTTCTTCCACTTTATCTAACCACTGCCTACATTCCTTTTTGTCTGCTTTCTTCTTATTAAATCTTATGTAAAATTATTTCTCAATTTACTAATCCATTCAATATATATTTTCAATACAATTAAATTGCGTGTAAGATATTATTTGATTTCTGAATTTTCAGCTCCGTATTATTTGAGAGAGAGGGAAAAAAAGATTTCGTTATAGGATGTCATTATTATTCTATGGTTGTACTAACGAACTCAAATCTTTTAGAATTCTGGGGTATCATGAAGACCCAAACTTCCATAGCTATGCTTATAAAATTCATTGTAATACAAATAATGAAAATGTAGTAAAAAAAATAAGAATTCGTCATGATCGTCTGGTCTTTACCGAAATGCATTAACCAACTGAAATACGTGATGGCATTTTAGCGAGATTGTAGGTTTGTTTTCTAGGATATTTTACTTATTTATTACTTTATCCTTACGTAGGCGGTATTTTAATTCTCAATAAATAAATAAATAGGCGGTGGCTGTGGCCAAAATTGAGACTTTTAAGGGGGTACGATTGTTTAATTTAATTTTTCTTCTTCGTATTCAACGGGATTAACTCTAGTTGTTTCATACACAAACATGAAAACTGAAAATAGCCCTTCAGATTTTGGCACCAAACCTAAAACCGTGTAGGGAACCAAGTGTGTACCAAGATGAATAAAAGTATACTATTATTCATTTGAAAAACTAATATTTACAAAAGTAAATAGACAATAACAATAAAATTATTATTGATTTTGAAATTAATAATTTAATATTTTTTCTTTCTATTTATCTGTATAAAAAGGGGAGAGTTATGTGTATGTCTGCGCCCAGAATTGGATGAGTACAAGGAATTAGAGATAGAGTGAGACGAGAAGCAACCTCTTTGCTGCTAATTTCGTTATTCGAACCTATTCAAGCTGCGCTAGTTTAAGTTTGATATCAAGAACTAAAGGACTATCGATAAACAGTCTTTAAAAATGAATGACTGTAGAAGTATACACAAAATTATTTCTCGGACATTTCATCGTTATATTGATCGATTCGACACACACTGAGACAGTTAGTTATCTAATCCCAAAACATTATTTATGGGATTAAAAATTTTTTTGCATAAAACAGAAAGCTACTTTGTTTAGCGCTACTTCAAAATGTTTAAATTGCAACTATTAGGAGAAATTGTGGATAAACATAATTGTAAAATAAAATAGTAGCAGCAATAAGTATAATTTTGACAATGTCAGTTAGGAGTGTGAGAGAGAGAAATTCAGTTATGTTGTCAAACTGGGGAACTTACTCCCTGATTAATATTTAGCAATGTCAGATCGCTTAAATACAAGAATGATAACAAAGTTAGCTATGCTTTCGTTTCTATTATTCTCGGTTAGATACTTTGTACGATGAAAATCATGATTTGAGCTTACTGATATTTGGTATAGATGTTAGAAGTCTGTTGCTCTGCCGAAACT
Source organism: Muusoctopus leioderma (assembly GCA_027124095.1). NCBI lineage: Eukaryota > Metazoa > Mollusca > Cephalopoda > Octopoda > Octopodidae > Muusoctopus > Muusoctopus leioderma. The sequence goes on from JAOPJM010001291.1 coordinate 27,739,318, forward strand.
GTTATATCGGTCGAACACGTGATGTTTTCTGACACGTGAACACAAATAGTGTGTTGCAGCAGTTCTGATTGTAGGTCACATGATTTCTCAAGCTAGCGCTAAGGGGCAGTAATTCATTTTGCTTATCTGAATTTCTTTCGACTGTTGCTAAAGATTTAACGACTGCTAATACTCACATACGATTTTCTCATGTTGACTAATAACAAATTTGATTAGTCGTCTTTCGTATATACTTGTGTCTATTATGCACACTTTTACATACACGTGTGCGTAGAACTCCCACGCGTGTATGGTTTAGTTTTATATTATGCAATGCAGCTGGCTATCAAAAGGCCATTAATCGCTGGATTTTTTAATAAAAAATTAAATTTTAATCATAAACCAATTTCAGTCGCAGCTTTTGCTTGAATTCAATTTTTAATTTCCCTAAATTGATTTCAACATTATCTTCTCAAATTTAATTCGTTGAATATCTGTAAATATCCATTTGATTTCCAATATTTTTTCCTTCGTCCATATAATTGGGAAATGAGTGCAGAAACAACAGAGCACTACTCTCAATGTTTTTCAAATCACTATATTCTGAGTTCGAATCGTGGCAGGGTCAACTCTGACTTTCATTCTTTCAAAGTCGATGAAATAAGTGCCGACATAATATTAAAATGTTACCAATTCATTTATAGATATTTCAGTTCCGGTATGTTTTTCTTTTAAGAAAAGTTACATCAAGATAGAATTTTATGTATTTAAATAGAATTGTTGTGTCATCTATTTAAACAGAAATATATCTTTCATCTTACTATAGATGTTTAGATAATTATCTATTCAATTTCACAAAAAGTTATTTATACGTGTTTGACAACTTCCAAACCAGTCTTTGTGATATACAATTTATTTTAGAACGCACTTGTTTGTAGAAAAAAGAAAATACAGTCGCGTGATTTATAAATAAAATAACTCAATTGCATCGTACTATGTAACCTATATTTGATTTGTAATGGTTAGGCTGACTTCAGTTCAGTTAATTGTATTGCATAAGAAAGTTCATTGTGCATATATTAGGACGGTGGATTGGCAGAATCTTTAGTGTCGGACAAATGCCTTACAGTATTTGTTCCAGTTCTTTTATGTCTGTGTTCAAATCCCACCATCGTTAACTTTGCCTTTCATCCTTCCGGGATCAATAAAATAAAGTACTAGACAAGTACTGGGGTTGATTTAATTGACTGCTGATCTGTTCCAACATGCAATGTGCTAGCATGACACAGTAGAACCAAAATCCCTGCATAACTGCATGCCCCCGACGATAGGTGAAATGACACACTGGTTGGAGTATAATGCTGTCACATCAATATTATATATCTGTAACATCCTATATTACTGCCAACACAACACACACACGCTCACATCCTATCATTCACACACACATGCACACACTCTTTCTAAATGCTGACCGTATGCCAAAGGGAGCTTGGAGTTGTTTCGCTCATGCTCTTTTCCAAACTTTTTTTAAAGTTTACCTGTCTAATGACATAACTGATTGGCAAAGATTGTTCCTATTCCAACGTGTCACTTTCCACGTGCTTGACAAAGAAACCGGTTCGCTCACTTCCTCCCTGAAATGACAATTCGAGTCATTTGAAACCTCATCAACTATTCCATATCTCAAGTTGGGAGCAAATACTAAAGCCTTTCGCTGCAAATATCAGTCAGTGTCCAAACCTCAAGAAAGCCATCAATGCCAAATTCAGTGAATATGACATCAAAGGGGCAGTCTGTATTCTTTCTTCTCATTCCACCCTTGCTCAGTGTAATGCTGAGTCTCTCAAACAATTGAGAGGAAATCATCCATCTGCCCCTCTGGATGATTGTTTACAGTGGCCCAAACCACTGGGTTACCTAGGACCAGTTTTTACCTCAAATAGTGTCAGAAAAGCGTTTACATCCTTTCCCATGGGGTCTGGTTCCGGAATTGATGGTCTTCGTTCCCAACATCTTAAAGACAGCATCTCCCTGTCGGTCTGAGGTGCTAGCCTCGAGCTCTTAGAATATATCACGCAGTTCATGAACACATTTTCTTCTGAGAGTATCTTCCCCAACATACATCCCTCATTCTTTGGAGCTAACCTGTTCGGTCTCCTTAAGCTTAATGGTGATTTCCATCCCATAGCAGTTAGGTGCACTTTGAGACACCTCACCTCAAAAGTGTACTTCTAATCGGTCTCCTACCACATCGCTTCAGAATGTGCACCTGTTCAGCTCGGTGTTGGTACTAAACTGGGGTGTGAAGCAGCTGTTCGTGCCACGAGGATATTTGTGAGCACTCCCTCAGAGTAGTTCTCAAACTGGACTAAAAAAAACGCCTTCTATTCATTCAGGCGCAATGTCATCCTCAGCTCCATGAGAGAGAAGTTTCCAGAGATCTACCACTTTGCTTAGCAGGCTCATTTGGGAGCCTTCTTATCTCAGCTTTAATGACCAGTGCATTTTTTTGCCTCGGGAATTCAGCAGGGTGACCCCTTTGTTCCTGCACCATTTGCACTGAGCATCAGTGATATTGCTATGTTGGAGTCTGTCTTGGATTTGAACTTCTGGTACCTTTGTGACTAGGGGTCTCCTTCCCAGATAGGGTCCTTGCTACAGCAATGTTGATGATTGAGGAACTTGGTCATAGGGGTCTTCAAGTTAATGGATACAAATGGGAATTTTAGATACTTAATCATCCATCTTCGCAACGTCAGACTATGTTGAATTTTCCCCTCCATCGTGGCCCCTCCCTCATCAGCATGGTGCTCCTTTGGAGCTCCAATTTCCAATCTTGCTTTCAAACCCACCTTTCTCTCTAAGATGTCAAACCTTAAACAATTACTTAAAAACATCGATGTAATTGAGCCTCGTCAAGGTTTTATATTCTTAAGAACTATTTATCAATCCCTAAGTTAGTTTACATTCTTAGGGCTAGTCTCTCATTTAGATCCTCGCTGATCTTGCAATTTTTTAATGATCTAATTTATGAGAAACTCAAATGTTTGGTCAATGTTAAACTTGCTTTGGATTCTCTTGACCAGGCTGCATTGCCCAAATGATTCAGAGGTCTTGGTTTACGTAAATGCTCTTCTCTATCTCTCCTCTACTTCATTTCTTCCATTCATGCTTGCTCCTCTTTGATGGACAACATCCTCCCCTTTTCAACATGAGCTAGATACTGGGCTATGGACCACGAAGTTATGATTTCACATCACAATACAGGCATTAGATTGGTTCCCTTGCTATTTGCCTAAGACTTCAGTTCTAATTAACACTATAATTATATACACATTACTAATGACTTGAATGTTGTTGGCCATACATAAAGCAATAATAGTATAGATCTAATCCTTTTTACCACTGAGAAAAAGAGATCGTCAAGTGGCTGAAGAGTGATGAGTTCATATATTGTGCCTTGTGTAAGGTATTCAATATACCCTGGCACACTTAGCAGTAGAGCAGAAAGACAATGCATTGATGATTGGTACCAAACAACTGGTAACTGACAAGTAGTTTTGTAGTCTACAATGCTAACCTTTGAAATGTGATGCATATGGAAGACTGCTAAGGTTATGTATGTACCTCACAGTTCTGATTTCAAATGCAACCAAGGTGTGCCAATTTTGTTGGCATCATGTTAATCCATTCCATCTCTTTTGCAAGAAAGACCTTATTTTCATAAAACAAAATAGATGTTTATTATATATAAGCAATAAAAGCTTTAAATCATTGCACTACACCTTTATATGATATGATAAGTTTGTGCTATATAAAGTATTTATTTTATGATGATTAGGTGGTTAAAAACCGTAATTCAAACCCTACTACTTGCATTGCATTGTTGGTCTCGTCATGATATATTAATCCCCTACACACACACGTACACACACACACACCATCGATCTCAGTCGTCTAAACTGTTCGTATTAGAAGATTGTCTTTAATCTGCTTCCCTCCTTTTGCTTTTAATCATTTAATACATTAATTCTAAAATGACTATGACATTTAGATTATTTCAACTAAATGTATATTTCTTAGAAAGATGCTACAATGACTTCTAAAGTAGTGACCTTTTAACTTCATCCATGACACACAGTCGGGAATAGAGATGAAATTTCCTCATCTTTTCCCTGGGTAGGCAGCTAGTCAATTGCCGGTTAACTTTGCAGAAAACAGGCAAATAATGTAAAGTGCCTTTCCTAATGATACTATACATCATCTATAGCAGAATACAGATGTCTGATTCTATGTGACAAAGATTATTTGTACATTCATGGGCTTGTTTTAAAACAGGAACTAAACACATATCTAAATGATTAAAAAGTTTATTTTTCACAAAGAAATTTAACAGATATCTTGCAATTTGATTAATAACATTTTTTTAAATTTTCCTTTTATACTTCCTATTGATACAATTTTCAATGGTTCTACTTTTGTCATGAAATAAACTTTACATTAGAAATTCAGATGAATATTTAGTTCTCATAGCTTGTATTGGTTTCCGAAGTAGATTTTAAGGTAAGACTGTTCATTTGCTGAAACTGCATCTATTTAGCCATCATGTTTCTCTTTCGTCGTATCAAATATGATCGATATCAAATAAGATGAACTACTTTTGTGAGTTCATCTGTATAAATATGTGTGTATATATAAGGTTGTAGTGCTGGTGAATTAAATAATATAATTAGATGGGGAGTGGGATTGGCTGGAATTAAACAGATGAGTATTTAGACAAGATACATTTGACATTTTGAAAATAGAAGAGTCAAAAGTATTAAAAATAAAAATAGAAGAATCAAAAGTATTAAAAATAAAAATAGAAGAATCAAAAGTATTAAAAATAAAAACGTTTGTGTCTAGTTGTGAAAACTTGTTTGAGAAAGATGAAAACTGGTAGAATTAGCTAAAAGAATTGTTTTCTTGTTATGAGTGGTGCATAATTTTCTTCCTGGTATTTATGCATTTATGATGAAGTTCTGAATAAGGATTTTTTTTAAATTTAACTTTAGATGTTAATTGTGTTGATAGAGCTGGGAAGGGAGAACGCAATGAGAGAGAGAGAATAAAGTGGTGGGTACTAAGACAGTATTTGAAATATAAATAGATCTACATAGACAAGCTCAAAATTCCACATAATTCCACAGAAACAAGCTTAGTTACTAATTATAAACATGGGCTGCAATTTACCACTGCATATTGTTTGTCTCTTGAGTTGATTTTCACAAACACATTGTTACGAGCCCAAGTTTCACTGACTCTTCTGAAAGATAGTGATAATAAAGTCTTTCTTTTAATGTTTCCGAAGAAGAAAGAAAAGGAGAGGGAGGTGTCACGTGTGAAAAAAGAACGTGATAATAGTTCACTTCTGTGTAGTGGCTATATCATTTTAAACACCGTGTTATCATTTGTAGTTCGATATACAAACAGGTCAAGCTTATTTGTGACAATCGATTAAATTTTTAAGCAAATTTAAACTTTGACTTATCCTCTTCGTTAACTATGTCTGTACAAGAACAATCAACTTCCTATAATGAAACAGAATGTCTAATTTGTTTTCTTTTCTATTTTTGATAAATAAAAATCAATCTATTTATTGCAGAAATATAAGAAAGGAGGGTCTTATTTAACTTTAAATATACAAGGACTAAAAAAAACATTGAAAACAGAAAAATAAAAATAAAAATAAACAGAAAATATTAAAAAGAAAGGAAACATTAATATTTATTTATTGTTAGTTTACTTAAATGTTTGTTTTGTATCTCTTCTGTAAACTTGCTATTTGCAGACATGAGCGGTTGTATTGGTATCTTTCAGTCTGATAAATCGTATAAACAAAGAACAAACTAATATCAATAAGATAAACGTGATCTACATGGCCATGCAACCTTGGTTCGAATTAATCGAAAACATGAATGTCACACAATCTCATTCCCCCTCCCTCTTCTATAAATCCAAGACCTTGCTACTTGTCAAATAGCAAATGTCCATTGGCATTTGGTTTGTTTGTGTCAGAATTGGGAAACAGTTTTTTTTTAATTATTTACCTTAACCTATTTGGTACCAACCCGCTTGAAACTGCCCCTGTTTCAATGATTTAAAAAAAACATTTGTTTTAAAGTGTTCATATTTATATTTAAACCTTCCATTATAAATTATGTGAGAACTTTTTGTTAACTTATGTACCAAACTTGATAACAAGAAAGTTAGTTATTTTACTAAATCCCTCTTGATTACTTTCAAAATTAATTGAAAATCATAGCAGTGTATTTCATTAGAAATAATGTAATGAAAGGGTCAAGCTATTCTTGAGATTATGATAGAGTAGTGTCCTAAACAGGAGTAGAGTTTATTTCTATTCACTTAACACGACAAAATAGTGGATTGGCAGAATCGTTAGAGCATCGGACAAATGCCTGTGTTATTTAGTTACAACCTTTTATGTTCTGAGTTCAAATAACATGAGGTCAACTTTGCCCTTCATCTTTCTGGGGTCAGAAAAATACAGTACTAGCCAGGGTTGATTATTCCTATAATTCATCCTAGATGGAATTATAATAGAAGACTAAGGATGCTAAGCATAAGTTGTAAATCCATGTGGATTGTGAAATGGTTGGCTCTTTCTTTTTATTCTTGAGGGGAAGAATGTGATATGTATTTCCTTTCCTGTATCTGTTGAAGCAGGTGGCTCTCAGTATCAGCTAATGAAGGGTAGGCTCCATCACTTATTTCATAGTGGACAGACTCTTACAAAGTGGAGTGATGGTGTTGACAGTGAGAGTGCAAAAGAAGAACAAGGACAAACAGACAGAAAGAAAGTATGATACAAGTTCATTGATTGAATCAAACTTCTGAGCAGAGTTATGATCCCTCTGTGGGTTAATATTTACCTCTAAATATCAATTTACATGTTAAAGTGTAAATTACATTGTGGAAGGGTCATTTTTGCCATTTAAGAGCACACAAAATCTTAAATGGCTAAAATGACTCTTCACAATATAATTGTTTCAGTTTCAACACATAGTATCAGATCAAGTTACTCGAAAAACAAGTACAACTCCGAAATGTATATATATATATATATATATATATGTACCATTCATTTCTTTGTGACCATAACATTCTTGAAATCCTGATTACTCACAATAACATGAACGATGCAATTTAAATTATCTGACTGTTTTAGAACATTGTGTTAGCAAATGATATGAGTGACCTCTCATTATGTAGATAAGAGAAGCCATTCGAGATGGATTTCTCAACTCCATGTGACCTGATAGTCGTGAGCACATTTATGTGATCTCTCCGACCACAGCATCAAAATCATCTAGGATAATCCGCATTTTTCTTCTCTTCATTATCTGGTTACTGAGTTCGCCAGGTACACCAATTTGAATATTTAACGATTTATGGCAGTGTTATTGAATAAATTACTGATACGTTATCAGTGTTTGTTTTTGATATATTTTAGTTGTCATTGCGTATGTAATCTAATTAAATTAATTTGATACATAGGACAGTCAGAAATGACTGTTTTGTTTATACAATTTCGCAATGAACAGAAAAAGTGGGATCGGCTGGACTATAGTTTCAAATATCCTTACATTCTCTTCAGCAACCGCTTACCCCATTCTGAACGATCATTCATTGTATGAAGTTCTTCATTTTAGAAAATATACCACTTCATTTTAGAAAATATACCACTTGAAGGCGATTCAACTTTGAGAACACCTGAATAAATGTAGTTAATGTATATATAGTATTCTTTTCACAGAAAAACGATGGTGAAAGAATGTTATTTCTTATCGTTCTGGATATATAATTAAAAAAATATATTTGTCTCAAAGTAGATCCAACTTCATTATTACACAAGCAGATATAGTTCGTATATCTCTGTATATAGCTCTCTATATATATCATCATCATCATCATCATCATCATTTGTAGGTCCATTCTTCTGTGCTCATATATATATATATATATATATATATTAGACTCTGCAGCTTCTTGAATTGCAACTCTGAGTTTGACATTGCTGATTATTCAAAGAATTGAAGAAGGGAAGTAGCGTGACAATATTCAAGTAAAAATATTCATAAACGACTTAGAATATGACTATTCATTGAGATTTTATTGGTTGCAAAAACACCATCAGAAAATGCATCACACATTCATCTCTTCATTTGTTATATGAAGAACATGTGATATATTCATCTACTCACATGCAAAAAATGTGATAATTTCATGTCTTCAATATCATGTGTGTAAAACACACAAAGGCAAGGATATATATATATATTCTGTTACTGATTTCAGTCATGGGACTACATCCATTCGAAGGTTTTATTTATATATTTTATAGCACAACTGGTAAACAATAGCGTCATTGGTTACAGGTTTCCAATGAGCCAATCACTGGTTCAATTCATTTCTGATAGTGAGAATGACAAGGGAGTGTTGTGACTCATTGTTGAATAAATATCGCAAAATTATTCGTTTGAAGAGTTACATTCTTCACTAATACATTGGCAAAGTAAATACACATACTCATATTATATATATATCATCATCATCGTTGTATGTCCTTGTTTCCATGCTAGGATGGGCTGGACGGAGATTTATTGGCACAGCATTTTATGGTTGGATGCCCTTCCTGTCACCAACAATACTGATTAAGTATGGCAATCCTACCACTGAACTACCGAACGGCCAGGCATTTTGTTATTCGGAGATGTAAACAAACTCACCGGTCGATCGATAAATGGTGTCCAGCGATGACAAGTACACTCACACACATACTTACATACATACATACATACATACATATATATATACATATACGACAGGCTTCTTCACAGTTTCTGTCTACCAATTCCACTCACAAGGCATTGGTCGACTCAAGGTGCCACGCAGTGGGACTGAACTCGAAACCATGTGGTTGCAAAGCAAACTTCTGACCCACCCAGTATATACTCATATTAACTCTCTGTCTACTGTTCTCTTCATTACTCTCTCAACTATCATTCACCCCCTCTCCTATTCGCCGTATCGCAATAAAATGCACCCAGTACACTCTGTAAAGTAGTTGATGTTAAGAAGGGCATCCAGCCATAGAAAACATGCCAAAATGGAACGTATGGGCGAGACATTATTCTCTGACCTGTCTAGGAGGTCAGTAACTTCAAATAAGAACTGACTTAGACTGTGACAACCTGTCTAACCCCTGCTAGCATGGAAAGTGGATATAAAATGATGATATGTGTATATATAGCATGGCCGAATGGTTAAGAAGTTCGCTTCGCAATCAAGAGGTCCTGGGTTCGACCCAAGCCTTGTGAGTGAATCTGGATAGGCGGAAACTCTATAGAAGACCGTCGGATGAATTGTACCTGTAATTCAAAGGCCCAGCCTTGTCACGCTGATTCTGACTACTGATTACGTTAGGGGTTCGCGTGTCTGTGTAATACTCAGCCGCTTACACGCTAATTCAGTGAGTTGGTAGTTCAGTTGATCGAACAACTGAACACTCATGATCTGGAATTCAGACGGAGATCAATTTATATATATATATATATATATATATACATACATAATATCATATACTTCTCTGTATTCATCTTTCTATTCTCACCTACCACCATTCTCTTTCCCAGGTCATGTTCTGTCAACGCCTTTCATTCCCACTTTAATAATCCAACACATAATCCAAATATAAAGATACTACTTGGTTGCTTGGACTCTTAGAAATATATATATATCTCTCTCAAGTCACATCCTACCATTAAAAAAAGAAATAATACATTGGATCATGAAGTCTTAGATACACTATATATAAAAGTGACGAGATGGTCACGGCTGGAATACATTTGATCATAGGTATGCTCTATCAAGGATGACTTGGCTAAACACGACTGCTATAGTAACGTTCCAACATATTTATTCCTTATATTTTCTCCGACGAGGGACTTTGCTGGAAATGCTATATTTGTCACGGCACTCTATAGTATACGCTTTCGGATGGTGCTAACACTGTAAATATAAGCCTGAATATCATAACAATCACATTTTACACTTCTAAAATTATAGATACCTTGTAACACGATACTTGTGAAAATAACGCCTCAAAATATATGTTATCATATATCAAAGCAAATATCATGTATGATGACTTCTCGTATAGCTTTTGCAATTCGCTAAGTCAATCTCATATAATATAAATAATATAATTTTATTATATTTTTACTAGGCTATATAGTCCATTTATTTATTTTATTTTCTCCACGGATGTTATTTTTCAACACTGATATATTCAAATATTTATTTACTAATTTTATTTCTAAATGTCTGTTAAATATGTTACAAATTCGTCTTATGTACAATAAATATTTGTCTAAATGAAACTAGAATGCTATGAGCATCTTAAGGGCTTCATTGTGTGGTTGTTTGTTCAAATAGTAACATATTTAATAGATAGATATTTCATGACGTTCTCATTTTGTTCATTTGTTGATGATATCCTTAATTGTGGCTTCATTTACGTTGCCGAAAATTTGCTGGTGGAAAAGATAATCAATATTTGGAGAAGTCTCTTACAAACAATCTGAAATACATTGCTTGCATTCTGTATCAAGTAATTGTAAATATTTCCGTCTTGCTTTCAGAATATTACTTTGTTACTTCAGAACTTCATCCTATAAGTCAGCAGATTGAAAATGTATTAATAATTTTCTAGTTGATAAATTAGAATTATCTAAGAGAAATACAGATTATGTCTCGAAATAAAACTGAAACCCAGATATATGCAAGACAAGAAAGATTTTAAACATGAAATAAGAAAATAAATCCGTGCATTAAAAAAAAAAAGGGTAAAGACAATAGAATTGAAATGTGCTACTTGATTTTAAAATTAATAATAGCTGTAAACTTCCAATTTGTTTTATATGGATTGTTTCTATTAACCACGATTTGAGGAGAAATAAATTTCGTATATCTCGGCGTCTTTCACTTTAAATACACCTTTTACTCTTTTACTCTTTTACTTGTTTCAGTCATTGGACTGGGGTCATGCTGGGGCACCGCCTTGAAGTCGATTAGATC
>JAOPJM010001291.1:27806867-27817961 GCA_027124095.1 Muusoctopus leioderma
CACTACACTTGATTCCCCTTATACCTAGTTTTTCTCTCATCTCATCTGCGCTCTGTCGTTGACGTACACTAACATTATATTACATATTATAATATATTACATATATATGTATAATATATTATATATTATATTTATAATGTATTACATATATATTTTGTACTTTAGGAGGGTCATTTTGCCAATAAAACCACACGCACTGGTTGTATTTCACTTCTTTTTATTTTTATCAATTATCTAGTTAACTAATCAATTGTTTGATCAATGAATCAGTTGGTTCGTCAGAGTCCTTTCGTCACACTATGACCTTATCGATGATGTGCCCTCATCTGCACCTCTCCGTGCTAATGTTCACCTCCTCTTTGCTTCATGTTATTTTGACAAACTGATAAATCTGTTCTCGCTTATATTTATAGATTATAGTGTTTTTAAAGTGTGTGTGTGTGAGTGTGAGAGTGAGAGAGATAGAGAGAGAGTGAGTGAGTGAGAGAGAGTGAGAGAGTGAGCTTGTTTGCTGTTTATTCATGTGCTAATGCTTAGTAATGGTTGTTGGGTGGGGTGTTTTGACCTTTTGGCGTTAGCTTTTGTTTCTCCACAAATATTTATCTTACTAATATATATGAACCCATCCATACACCTATGTACACAACGTACATACATATATATATAAACATATTCATACATACATATACACATATGGTGGTAGTGGTGGGGTAGTTGTCATTCCATTCATACTTTCTATTGAGGGAGTGGTTGGGTTTGTTTACAGTCTTTAATATTTGTATTGCTTCTGTCACTTGTTTTAGTGTTGGGTTATGTGAGTGTGTTGATAGGATTTGAATCTTAATGTGGTTGTTTTTACTGAACCATCATGTTCATCTTGGTGTGTTGGCTTCTTTTTATTGTACTTATTTCTGCTATGCTATGGGCCATTTCTGCTATAAAAGTTGTAGTGGTGTTGTTACATTCTCCTTCAATGCATCTCATACAGCACACTACATTTCTAGTTTTACAACTTATCTGTGGATTCGTTTTGCATATTATGCAGTTATTACTGGCACAGCTGGTCTTCATGAATGGGTATGTTCTACATATCTGTGATCTAATGGATCTGTCCTAGTTTCTTACTTATTCTTTCTAATCTATTCCATAACTTGCTCTGATACATAGGGCAAGTTCTATTTACATCATTTTTCATGATTTCTAACTTTTTCCTGGTTTCTTTGTACACCCTGATTCTGTCCTTTTTGTTATAACCAGAAAATTATATGTGGCGGATGAAGTCTTGTGTATGCTTTCTTATTTCACAGAGTTAACACATGCGGGATATATTTTTCATCACTCTTACTAAGTCCGCTATTAGGATACTTATTCTCGTTTTCTGATATAGCAGTGTTGCAGTGGACTAAGTATTTGATGTCCATGGGTTTCACATAATGCAACTGAAGGAGCTGTACTTTGTTATTTATTGTTTCTAGCCAGAGTTCAGTATCTAGGACGGGCAGCCTATTATTAGGGTGTTTGGATGGGTAGTCTACTGTCACTTTGATTCTCTGGTGGATGGAGTTAGCTATGCACTGGACACTCTCCATGGTGCTCTTTTCGAGTTCTTGGGTATTGTCTTGTGGGGTTGTTTTAACTATCAGGTTTATGTCATCTACATATCAGTAGGACATAATTATAGCTATGGAATTTTCTTCTAAATATTGTCACGTTTTCTGTCTCAAGGTGTACAAAGGAACAAGAAAAACGTTAGAAACCATCATCCAAAATGATGTGACCCAGCATCAGCATGATTAGAACTCGGAACTTAAAGGAACGTAGTTAGATACCCCAAGACATTTTCTGAAACATTCTACCAATTCTGTCATCTGCTGTAGGTACAGACATGGCAGTGTGGTTAAGAAGTTTGTTTCGTAACCAAACAGTTTGGGGATCTATCCCACTGTGTGGTACCTTGGACAAGTGTCTTCTACAATAGCCTTGGGATGACCCATGCTTTGTGAGTGAAATTAGTAGATGGAAAATGAGTGGAAGCTCGTCGTGTGTGTGTGCACACGCGCATGTTTCTCTCCACGAAGTGATGCGCATTATGTTCCACATAAACGATATGTCCTGCAGCTTAGCGGTTCAATAGGTTAAGATTGGTGGAAAAACTACCTGGCTTAAAATAATAAGTACGGGTTGGTGACAGGAAGAGCATCCGGCCTCAGAATAAAGCTTAAAAAAAAATCTCATCCAACCCATGCCAGTATGGAAAAATGGATGTAAAAACGATGATGATATATCATATTATATATATATATATATATATATATTATAACCCATAAACGACCAAGCAAGTTGCATATGGCAAAACATATTATAACCCACATATATATATATATATATTAGAGTTAGAGAGAGATAGGGAAAGAGAGAGAAAAAGAGAGAGTGAGGGGCTAAACTATTTGCATTTCAAATAATTTACTGCAAAGCATCATAGAGGAAAAAAATCAGAGGAAATAAATACTGTCAGTAATTATTAATTAAGCAACAAAGAAAGAAAGAAAGAAAAGAAAAAATTAAAAAAGATGATAGTTGAGTTTTAAGCCAGCATACAAGCTCCCAGTACCAGATGATAAAAAAAAATATCCCAACACCATTTTATAATGATAGGCTGGCAAGCAAATGGGGTTCTTAGCTTTACAAGAACCACAGTCTTACCCCAATTTGATGAATATCAAGAGAAGCACACCGACGGTGCTTCTCCACCATGGGAGCCTGTAATTTAATGGCTGGTGTAACTGAGGTAGAGTCTTCGGAAGGGTCAACAGAATCAAGACATTCGGAAGAGAAATCAGTAAATCGGAAAATCTTTTCAGACTGCATACCTCCAAATCCAAGTAAGATATCCCTGCTTTGCCTAGCGACCTGATGAAGGTAGATTAATAGTTTGATAACTTTGCTTAAAGAATTGGTTCAAATTCTATTTATTTTAGAATTACAATAGCAAATGAACAACATACACAGAATGACATTGTGCCTAAGAAGCTTATGTCTATATTTGTTCATATATAATGAACTCTGGATACCATATAGGTCAATATAACAAAATTAACAGTTTTCTGTTTTAATATGCTGTGTGAGTTGTGTATGTATACAAGATAGAGAAAGAGAGACCAACCATTAAAGGGAATGAGCTCAATCTAAAACTTTTGCAGAATATCACTGAAAATTTAGAATATAGAAATATTGATCTTTTTTGGCAAGCCATAAAGCCAATTTTTGTAGCTGTATATATGATTTCATCAACTCTAGGGGTAAGAAAGGTGAGGTCAACACAGCAGTCCATCCAGAAAGGTCATTAAAGCACTAGCTAAAAGAATCCATGCTACTGTTCAAATTTGAAAACTTTCTCAAAACGAATCTTGTATAGGAAAGGAACACAAAACAAAGCATGTGTGCACACACAGCACACACACATATAAGCTTTTGAAAGATTATTCTGAGGGAATTCAATTGATTGATCAATTTTTGTAGCTGTAGTTTAGGACTCTGGATCCATATTCCTGGTAATAACATCTAAGGTTTTCTGCATTTAAGACTTTATAGATTAAAAGAGATTCTTCTGCTACAATATTATAAAGATATAAAGTTAACCATTTGGAATTCAACGAGACCAATGGTGGTCTGCATCAGTAAAAATCAGTTAAATAAAGTTAAAAAATGGATACCAGAGTGATGTCAGGAGAGAAAAAAATTCCAATATTTTAAGTAGGGATCTACGGATGAGGACATCATGAATATAGAATCAAGAGCTATCAACTATCTTAACCAAGTAATTATTGTGGTCATGAAAGGAAATATAGATTCTGAGAGTATAAGTATTTGAAGTTTTCATTCTAGGAGTTTCATAATAATATAACTGCTAGAAATAGAGATATTGAAAAATAAAGTGTGCTAAATATAAATTCAAGACTGAAAAAGAAATGCAAAATGGATGTGAAGTTAGGGTGCTGGACTATAGACTGCTTGGTCTATACTTCAAATTTTACTATAACAATAGTCTCTGTGTTGTGAAAAGGACATTACCCTGCTTGCATCAGTTTGCTTGACAGACAAAAACCAGGTTCTATTTCTTTTGCATGGTTGGGTAGTTGCAATTAGGATATCCAGCTGTAAAATCAATTATTCCACCCAAAAACAATCATCTCAACCATATTTGCATGGTAAAGTGAATATATATAAAATAATGAACAAAATAAAAAAAAAAGAAAGAGTTGTTAAATGCTAAAACTGAATCATCTCAGCAGCATCAAAGATCGTTAAAAATTTGGTGAGAGCAACTACCATAAAATTAAAATGGCCCCACTTGGATAAACAAACCAGATTGCAAATATATCACTTTATTACTATGAACACACAAGAACATGTAACTATTTATATTCATATCATTTAGTATAAACTAATAAATTTAAATTAAATAAATATTTCAGAATAAATCCTCCACTAAAAATGAAAATTTCATGGTTATGTGTATAAAAAGTGTATCCCACCTAAAGTCTATTGGGTTTAAAATACAAAACATGTTTAAATGATACCTTGCTTTATGGGGGACACATACATATTGTTTTACATCCACTGCTCCATGTTAGCATGAGCAGAATGGTTTCTAATTTTTTTTTTTGTTTCAAATATCTGTGTGCCCATCTTATTCATTACAATTCAGCTATAGAGAAATGAAACCTGTGCCAGTCAAGCAAACAGCACAATACAATGGCTGTAATAGTAAAATTTGAACTCACCTTAACCTCGCAGCTATGGTGCTTCTTTAATATAGTGTATAGAAATTTTGAAATAACATCAACACAATATTTCACATTTAAAAAATGTCCTTCAACTGAAATATCTCAAATCCTTTAGGTCTACATATCTCTTGAGCATGCAAATAGTGATCCATATTGAAAAAGAAAATGTGAATATTAAAAATAGATAGTAAGAATTAATTAAATTATATGAAGTTACATACATCTTTAGGAGATGTCCGAGGCGGCACTGCAGGAGGTGGTAACAATACTGAAGTGCCTGAAAATAAGTAAAATGCATCATCAAAACTGCTCAAAATATTCATCTAATAAATTACATAGTTTAGTATAAACTGACAAACACAGAACAAAGTGACAAGCATTTTCCATATATGATATATATTTACGACAGGTATAAAGTAATAACTAGAACATCAATAAAGAAAATATAGTAAAAAAAATTTTGTTTAAATAGTTGGAAAAAAAAAAAAAAATTAGCATTTACTTTTTAGCAAATCAAGAAGTATAATAATATATTTATTTTTTTCTTAATAGAAAAGCAGCAATTCAAACAAAAACAAAACGGTAACAGAAAACAACAACAGCAAGTAAATAAAAATATATAAAAAGTAGGTGTTGGTGAAGTTGCTAAGAGGGGAATGAAACAAATTCTAAGAAAAATAATAATTGTGGAAATCAAGCAAGAATACATGATGGGTTAGTATTTCAGTTGTTAGTAAAAATGTAGTGGTGATGTTAGTAGAGGTAGTTGGGAGGGTAGAGAGAGGGGTAGTAAAGTTTATTAGCAAAATGATACAATTAGTTTTTATTTTAACAAACATAAAAATATAAACTAACATTTTATAGGGGTGACCAGGCAAGTAATACTATGAAAAGAAATAAAAAAGGATTTCTATGATTGAAAATAAGAAGGACACTCACTAACAATAAGGAAAATTGGGTAAAGATTTTACTGATTCTTCTTGAATGACAGTTATTTGCTTTTCAATCAAGGTTCTGGACTAGAGAGTATGATTTATTCACATCATAACTGTTTAAATATATGCTCATCTAATCCATGGACACTAGAGTTATGGTAAGCCAAGTCTGCGACTCAATTTCATTTCCTGGTTAAAGCTATTTCACTTTTGTTGCTAGAGGCATAAACATCTCACAATTTCAATTTCCCACATCCTCTATAAATCTATGACTGTGTGCTTATGTAAGCAATCAATATGCTGAACACTCATGGTGTATGAGAGCAACATACTCTGCTCTCATACACCATGGATTCAGATATGGATTTCTTGGAATTTTACTACATAGAGATAAAATTTTAATGTAATCCATAATTGATATAATGCTTGAATAGTAATAATAATTCTTTCTAATATTGGCACAAGACCAGAAATCTTTTTAGTCGATTAAATTGACCCCAGTACTTGACTGGTACTTTGTTTATCAAACCCAGATGGATGAAAGGCAAAGTTGGCCTTGGCGGGGTTTGAAATCAGAGCGTAGCAAGCCGGAACGAATACCGCAAGGCATTCTGTCCGACGCGCTAACGATTCAGCCAACCTACCACCCTTGATTAGTAATGATAATAGTAAGAGAAAAGAAGTTCACTTAAACTAATGGTGAAAATGTGGTAAAGAACTCAAAGCACAAGAGGTAATAATAGTAGTGCTGGTGGTGATGGCAGTGCTAACAACACAAATGTATAAACTCACTAGACCTAGGTGATTTTTAGAAAAACTTTCTGAACACAGAAAAGGCAAAGCAAATGATTTAAATGTATACAAACCTTCAATACATGCACACACTGCATGTGTGCATGCATATTCACATACATACAGACGCATACACAGACATACACACAAAGATATTGTCTAATGAAGAGGATTGCAAAGATAAAGCAAAACGGAGCAAAAGTTCTCTTTTTCATCCCTTCCAAACCCTCAAATCCTAGAACAGAAAGTTGGTTCAGATATAATGCTGTGTGATAAGTAAGAGTGGGGGGAAAGAGGCTTAAAGTTTTGAGCCAAATCAAAACATGAACTGGGTTAAAGTATTATTGGTCAGTGTTAGCTAGAACTGGTCAGTAATTTTAAAAAAATCATTGTGTGATTAGTATTATGAGATGATTTTGAAAAGTAGGACCTACCCACATCACCTTTCATTTTTAAGTCGACAGAAATGCTCCGTCCATGTGACTGGATTGGCCGAGGGGGAAGTCTTGGAGGTCCAAACTGTCCCCCTGTAGTCGCTGGACTTTCAGGGGTCACAGTCTGCTGGACTGTGGTTGTGGTTGTGGCTGTGGCTGTCACGCTGATGGAGGCCATGGTCCCTGCTGGCCCTTTGTCAGAGTTACCAGTGTTGGTCATCTGGTCCCCACCTCCAGTACAAGGGGCTGGAGGAGGTTGGAGGTGCCCAGGTCCAGCAACTGAGGAAACAGTGCACATTTAGCCAGCTCAAACAACTGAAGTAAGACAGCTTCATACAAACAATATAGTGAGAAGGTACCCAAGTTAGAGAAAATCAAGAATTAATGTTTGATATAATAATACACTTACCCTAATAAAATAATAAGATGCTGCTAAAAATAATTTTTATTTTTTTAAATGTACAATTAACATTAAAATCAAAAGTAAAAAAACATAAAGTAAACAAAATTCAACAAAAGAAAAATGTAAAATAAAACAGATAACATCTATTTCTCTAGGGATGTGCACTTTCTGATTTAAACAGTAATTTTCCTTGGATTTTCTCTTTCTCACCTTCATATCACATTGTTTTTCACTCTTATAAGTGTACCTCGTATTAAAACTGAGCAGCAGGTTTATTATAATTAACATTAATCATAAGGAGATAGTAATGTTCAATTCTTATCATCTTAACCACTTGTACAAAATAACTTTTGCATTTTATAGCCCGATATTTCCACCACATTTCTGTTGTAACAATTTGAAATTAATTCACCATAATTGACCACATAATTATGTAGATAACCCACCAATAGGCAGCATGGATTTGTCTTGAAGAGTTGAAATAAGGGGAAACATTTATATGCAGTCATCAATCATACAGAATCAAATTAAATAATAAAAGCAAAGAAAACAGTGGGGAGAAGAGGCGCTCTAAAGGTGAAATTTTAAAGCCAATATTATATAGACTATGTTTGTGTGTGTGTATATATATATATATATATATATATATATACACACACACACCCACATATTTGCATATATATATATATATACACACACACACACGTATATGTACACTTATACACGTACATATATATACACACACACGCAAACAATACACACACACACACACACAGTGCTCCACTATTGCTAACTGGTCTTCCAGTTGAGAAGTGCTGTCTGATGACCTAACTGGTGCCATGGAACAATTCCCAGGGCCATAAAGAGCCTTTATTGCATCATAAAAATTGTGCATATTGTGCCTGTCTGCATACATCTATCTGAAGTTCCTGAGCTTTTGCAATCCACCATTCATTCTTCACAGCAGAGAGGGTTCAAAGAGCTCGATGCTGCTTTTTTAGAGTGTTTGACAAGGGATTGTCCAGAGTTGCTCTGTGGGCCTTGTGCATATCATTCAAGAGCTTGCTAATTCTGCTATTGTTCTCTTTGAACTACTCTTGGTGTTCTTTCACCTTGAATCCAATGATTTTGGCAGCAGCATCATAGAGTGTGGAATTTAAGGAGGACCATTTAACTTCTACACCAGCTTCTGAGGTGATGAGTGCCTCAAACTTTCAGTTTGACAGCTAGAGTTATGAAAGTTCTTACAAATATTGGAATTGCTGAGCTTGCAGCAACTGAGCTTGATGTTTGGTGCTCTTGGTCATCGTAAGGGGAGCACTTGCAATCCGACCTTTATTAATACGAGACGATGGTCTATCCAACACTTAGCTCCCTTCATTGCACGGGTGAGCAGAACATTTTTTGAGGTTTACCCACCTGACCATGATGTAATTGATAAGATGCTAGTGTTTGAACCTGGGATGCATCCATGAGGTCTTGTACTTATTCTTCTGCTGGAAGATGTGTTGGTAATGATGAGGTCACAGAAAAAGAAGTCTGATGCCATTGCTGTTAGTTCACCCAACACTATGGTCTCTAATCACTTGCTCCCAGGTTTTTGTTCCTCCCTACTCTTGCATTAAAATCACTAATTATGATGATCTTGGATCTCTAACAAATCTGGCAGTGATGAGGAGCCTGGTATGGGAGCAGGTCTAAATGTGCTGGAAGCTTCTAGTCAAACCTCTATACATCAGTGGCACAGTGGCTTGTGTACATTTTGTAGAGAACTGTTGCTGCAACAAACTTGCTCCTGTGTTGTAAGCTGTTGATAGCAGGTTTTTTCACATGATGAGCTCCTAAGAGTTTTCTTTTGGACTGCAGTGAGTTGGTTGAGTATGCTTTGTGAGGCATTCGTCCAGCATAGACAGGCATACACCAGAATGCTTCAGATTTGGGTTTTGTGTCCAGCTTGCCTCCAATTTTTTGTAGTGCTCCAAGTCTTTGTGCAGTTCTATAACATACAGTGGAGTTGTGTTCTGCTCACACCAACCTATGGTCTATAGTTACACCTAGAATCTAAAGCTGCTTTTTTCATAGGCAGCCTGCAATTCCCAAAGTGAAATGCATGGTTTCATAGACTTCTTTTCCTAGATAGAACCATAGTTTTACATTTTCGTGACTCAAATGTTACTTTACAATCGTCTGCCCACACTTTTATCCTGGCAAGGTCTCTGTTTAAGCTAGCTACTGCATCATTGCTTTCT
Source organism: Muusoctopus leioderma (assembly GCA_027124095.1). Lineage (NCBI taxonomy): Eukaryota > Metazoa > Mollusca > Cephalopoda > Octopoda > Octopodidae > Muusoctopus > Muusoctopus leioderma. The sequence continues at coordinate 27,816,468 of JAOPJM010001291.1, forward strand.
CCCGTCAGTTTTACTGGTACAAACAATGTAGAGGTATAGCTCATTTTCACAGGTGTTGACCAGCTCATCTATGAAGACTGAGAACAGAAGTGGCTCTAGTATTGAGCCCTGTGGGACTGATGCATTGATGGATGATGGACCAGAGTGTTGGCCTAAAAGGGTGACTTTTGAAGCAACCTTAGCATTTTACCATGCATTCCCTTGAATTTGAGCTTAGCATAGAGTGCATTATGCCAAACTGTCAAAAGCTCCTTTATTACACAAAGCTATGACACATACCCCTTGGCCTACATCAAGGTAGTTGTTACATGACTGGGAGAGGATAGTCAAAAGATCTGCTGTTCTATGATAGCTTTGCAGTTGTTTGTGGGCTTCTGATTCCATAACTTTGCTGATGAAGATGACTAATGGAATCGGTCGCTATTCTGATGGATCAGATCTAGATTCCCTCTTATGCATAAGAATCACAGAGACGATTTTCCACTAGTTTGGAAATACACCACAAGCGAAGCACAGATGAAACAGGCAATATAGGGGGAAGGCTAGTTCCATGCAACATTCTTTCAAGACTCTGGCGAGAATTTGATCATGGTCAGTGACTTTATCAGGTTTGAGATCCTACAATTTCTTTTTAATTTATTTTGCAAATGAAGATCATGCCCTGTAGCATTGTAAGTGCTACATTGCAAGTGGCCTGATCAATGGTTGTTGGTCATCAGCATTTGGTACACAACACTTTTCTGCAAAAGCCTTGAGTTGTTCTTGCTTGGCAAGTGACTTGATCTAAGATCATGTGTTGAAACTGAAGCAATTACACTATGGAAGATTGATTTTGGCCAGTTAAGAACACACACAAACTGTTATATTCACTTTTTATTTATTTATTAATAGTACAGTCTATTATGAAGTATTAAAAAGTTTTGTCGCACTTCTGCAACATGCTCACTGACATAATTCCACTGCATTAAGATGAAGAGGACTTGCGTCAGTGACCAGGACGTATAACTGCACCGAAACTTCTTAACACTTCATAATAGATTGTACTATTAAAAAATAAATGAAAAGTGAATATAACAGTTTTTGTGTGTTCTTAAATGGCTAATAATCACTCTTCTACGGTGTAATTGAATTGTTATATATATTACACACACACACACACACACACACACACACACACACACAATAACAATTCACCAGTCTGTCTCCACCTTTGAAAATGCTCCCAGGGCTAGTCTTGAGGGCAAAAGGAGATGGAGGAAGGACCATGACACAGCAGCACCAAACCCAGAACAGAATTTCCCCTGCAGCCACTACAGCTGGTCCTGTATTGGTTTCATCATCAACCAGCAAGCATGCAAAAGACATGGTCAGCCCCCTTCTTGAATCTTCGTTCACGAAGTCAAGCCATGAGATTATATACACACACACACACACACACACACACACACACACACACACACACACACACACACACACACACACACCCACACACAC
>JAOPJM010001291.1:27873735-27892908 GCA_027124095.1 Muusoctopus leioderma
ATTTATATTCAAATATGCATTGATTTGTAACATCCCCCATAGGTAAATTCCCAATCTACATAAAATTAGCAAAAAATTGATGTATTACATGACTATATTTAAAGAAAATAACATTTTCCGAATTTTTTGGGGGGCAAATTAGCATGTCAGCAGTTTTTTGGGGTGCAATTCCTGGAAAATTGAAAAAATTGAAAAATAGTTTTTGGAAATGTCTCGTGGCATGAAATGGAATTTTAAAAAAATATAGCCACTTGATTTTAAAAAAAATACCCAAAAATAACTCTCTACCCCCTACCTCTATTGTACCTATAATTCAAAGTCCAACCTCATCACATAGTGTGTCATGCTGATTTGGCTTGGGAATTATGTTAAGGGTACACATGCATGTGGAATACTCAGCCACTTACACATAAATTTAACAAGTCGAACATTCAGTTGACTGAACAACTGAGTGCTCATTGTTGAAACCAACAGAGGATCCATCATGAAAGTATGCTGGTGAAATGTTCCAGTCAAAATCTCAGTAAAATGTAGGCATAATGATCTGGGACAGAGAAAAGAAAGTGTGCACAATAATGGAAATCAGTTGCCCAGCAGATGTTAATATAATGTTAAAGATAAGTGAAAAAGAAAACATCTATGCTGAACTAATGAGAAATCTTCAGATATTCCACCCAGACTATAGCTTTAGATTCATACCTGTAATTATTGGAGCACTTGGAGATGTAACTGACTGCCTTACCATCAATCTTGAGAAGCTGGGCTTCACAAAACCAGAAAGGACACAGCTAATTAAGAAATTACAATTACAAACCATTAATGGAACTGTGAAAATATATAAAGCATTACAGAAGTTTAGCCTGTAATAAGTGCATATACACATGTGTAAGCATACAAATATATGCATACATATATAAGTCAAAACATACAGATCCACACATGCAATGTGTGTGTGTGCATACATACAATGTATACATACATTATTTTTATAAGTTAATCAATCAGAGGAGAAACAGCAATGCTAATGACCTGAATAGGCTCTCCCAGACTGGTGAGAACAATGAAGATGATGACCAGTTTGAACATCTGCAGGTCAATGAATGCAGGAAAAATATGGGCCGGGGAAAAATTCCATAAGACTACAGTTCTGAGATCAAAAGATTGGGCCACATGTTTAGTACAAGATCTGGGAGGTGGGATACAGTAGAGAGAAGAGATAGGTGTTGGGCAGATCTGACTGGATACAGTATACAGAGGAGCAGGGGACCATTGTGGTAACAGTAGAAGTGGAGGAGAGAAAAAACAACACATCAGTGATCTAGTAGTTGAAGTGTATTGGTGAGTGAGTGAGTCTCTTTTTGGATGTGGTCTAGGATGTTTGTGTGTGTGTATCAGCAGCACCATCACAGATATGTAAGCAGTACTCCAACATAGGTCTTATTAAGTATTGTAGAGGGCCTGCAACTGATCAGGACTGAAGTATTTCTTTGGTCCTGAAGAGGAAGCGTAGTCTCTGAGATGCAGTACTGGCAATTTTATATATGTGAGAAGCTTAGTATTTTTAACAACTTTGAAGGTTTTAATTGTAAATAGTTTGTATGTAGAGAGGATGAGGTACAAGGCTATTTCCTTAATATATGTAGTGATTGTGTTTTCGAAAGAGACTAAGTTGACATGTTCCCATTGAAGGATATAAATATTTATATTTATATGTATATAAAAATTGTGATGACGATGGTATATGTACACACAGACCCTCCTCATAATATATAAAATTATGTTTGCATGTGTGTTCAGAAACTATAAAATAAGAATAAATGGTGGGAGGAAAGAAAAAAAGGAAGGTCAAGGATACCTGGAAGGAGGGACTGAGAAACATAGCGAAAGAAAGCTGATAATAAAAGCACATACAATATTACCACAAGAAGGAGAAAGGACAAAATGCTGCTACAACATTTTGTTGTTAGTTATACAGTTTAAAAATAATGGGAAACAGAAAAAAAATAGTGTTGGTCAATTGTTGACAAGAGCACAGTATGACCCCATAAATCTTGTATATGCGCACATGTGTATATGTGAATGTGTGAGTGTATTTGCATGCACATGTGTGTGTTTTGTCTTTTTATTCTGTGTGTGTGTGTCTGCATGCGCGCAGAGTCGTTAGCACGTCGGACAGAATGCCTTGCAGTATTCGTTCCAGCTTGCTGCACTCTGAGTTCAAATCCTCCCAAGGTCAACTTTACCTTTCATCCTTCTGGGGTCGATGAAATAAAGTACCAGTCAAGTACTAGGGTTGTTGGCCTTGTGCCTATGTTAGAAACAATTATTTATAGACACACTTATAATTCTGATTAGTAATTGTTAAGTAAGCTTGATATCTCTATTTTCCTCATGCTTTAAGTGACAACTATTTATATTTTCAACAAGTTAATGAGGAAGCCATAATTCAGTCATTCAACTTGCTAGAAATAAGAGCCAAATCTCCCTCAAACTTTTCAGTTAAAAATGATGAATATACTGAACTCAGTCATCGATATAATATGCCAGAAGAAAATACAGGATGGTCATGGCTAGAACACAAAAATGAGAAATCACAGAAACACCTAGCAGTTGAACATCAAGCTTGACTAAACAGAGGTATGGCATATCCAGAACTATGGGTCTGTGGATTGCACCAAGCCGTTTGACCAACTACCTACATGCCATAGGTCTGCTCGATAAGGCCTGACCTGGGACTAATTAACTACTTATTTTCAATTTCCTAATATTTGTCAACATGAAAGCACAGATGTCATTTGTTCCAAAGAATTGAACCACAGCCCTCCATTTTCATGAAAAATCATTAAAATACATAAGTTACAAAATCTCGTGGAGATCTTAAATTCTTGACCTTCACTTTGCTAAAGAGAAAGAAAAGTTTTATCTCCCACATAGTTTTAGCATAGTGATACAGGCACAGGCATGGCTGTGTGGTTAAGGAGTATACTTCGTAACCACGTGGTTCCGGGTTCTATCCCACTGCATGGCACCTTGGGCAAATGTCTTCTACAATTGCCTCTGACTGACCAATGCCTTGTGAGTGAAACTGGTAGACAGAAACTGAACAGAAGCTGTGTGTGTGTGTGTGTGTGTGTATCTCTCTCTCTCTCCATGCCATCTTCGCTTGACATCGCTTAAGCTACTGGTGTGCATTTTTTTATATCCTACATAAACAATATGTCCCACAGCTTAGCGGTTCAATGAGTGAAGACTGGTGGAAAAACTACCTTACTTAAAAACAAACAAAAAAAAACAAGTACGGGTTGGTGACAGGAAGAGCATCCAGCTGTAGAATACTGCTTTAAAAAATCTCATCCAACCCATACCAGCATGGAAAAATGGACATGATGATGATCACAATGATGAGATATTTTACTTTTGAGCAATTGTTATATACAATACCCAGATGCCCCTCATGGAATATTTCTTTTATATCCATGGTAGCAAACATTCCTTAATTGTTGGCATCCTTTGCTACGTTCAGAAGAATGGCATCCATCTCCCTTTCCTCTTCAACAAGAGTTCATTTCTTGTAGTGTATCCCTTCAGCCTATTGCACTCCATCTCCACTTAAACCAACTTGCTGCATTCACTTAATATGCAGGTATGCAGGCATGGTCATGTGGTTAAGAAGTTCACTTCACAACCACATGGTTCCTGGTTCAATCCCAAGTTATACCATGGGTAAGTATCTTCTACCATAACCTCAGTTCAACCCAAGCCTTGTAAGTGAAATTGGGTAGTCAACTGTGTGATAGCCCATTGGATGGACTGGACCTGTCTTAGGTGGTAGACTTAATCTAGTACCCGGTTTAATACCACAACCTGGCCCTTGTGTGCCTTGAGCAAAGTCCACTCTGACCAAGTCTCAGATATAAGAATAACTCATGAGTCATGGTTACTTCCTACCTTTCCCCTACCAGTCTCAAAGGCCCTGCAAAACATCATGGATACTGCCCTTTCTCCTTTGACTAAGCCATTAAAAGAAGCTAGAGAAATAGATTATTTCAAAAGTAGTTAAAGTAACATGTTAAAATAGGAAGTTAAGTCTAAGGAACAATTATAAACAAAAGTAGTGATTAAACTCTGTTAAAGTAGTATTAGGAATATTTTCACATGAATTAGATTTCATTTCCATGAAATTTACCCATATATCACTTAACCCTTTTGATACCAACCCGCCTGAAACCACTCCTAGTTTTGTAATAAAAACCTTTTATTTTTAAGTGTTCATATTTAAATTTAAACCTTCCATTATAATTTTATGTAAGAACTTTTTGTTAAGTTATGTTCTAAACACCAACTTAACGAGAAAGTTAGCTATTTTACTAAATCTCTCCAAATTCTTGATTATTTTCAAAATAATTTGAAAATCGTAGGCAGTGTATTTCATTAAAAATATGGTAACGAAAGGGTTAAACTGCTAACTTAAAAAATAATCTGTATTTTAAAAGTAAAAATTATTAGTAGATTTTTAAAATACTGAAAATTTATTCATATAGTTGTAAATAAATAAATAGGAAAAGAGAGTAAACCTAAAGAAACAAAAAAGAGAAACGTAGGGAAATAAAACTTAAAAAGAAAATTAAAATACAGCCAAGCTTCAATTAGTATAAATTGGAATAATATCAATTCAATTTAGTACGAATTATAAAATAATACCATCTTTCACATAGTACAAAACTAAATTCGGTTTAATACAAATTTTTATATATTTTTTTTTACACGAAAATTAAAATTTGTTCATCTCACGTTATCTGATGAGTCATCAGATAATGCGAGATGAACAAATCCTTTTTTTAAACGATAAGATATGTGATTTGAGGGAGGTTTTACTGCTATTTCTGGCAGTTTGAGAGACTGCTCAGAGGCTCTCTCGTCAGTTTGTGGTTCTTTTAGTTGTTGTTTAGTCCCAGGTCAGTTATCCTTAATGAAGGAACTTTCATGAGGGCCAGGGAAACGATAAGTGCCGACAACTTTCTTCAAATTTCACCGCTGAACATTTATCGAACAGTCAGTGAGTTTGCTTTATGTCTCCAGATAACAAATGCCCGGCCGTTCGGTAGTTCAGTGGTAAGATTTCCATACTTAATCAGTATGGTTGGTGACAGGAAGAGCATCTGACTGTAAAATGCTGCCTCAAGAAATCTCAGTCCAGCCCATGCTAGCATGGAAACACGAATATAAAAATGATGATGATGATGAATTATAAAGACTTACTGCATCTTAAGCTTTCAATTTAAAATTATTAATCAACTATATATGCAATTACATTAACTAATAATTGTAACTATATTAACAATTTCATTAATAGCAACTTGCATAATTGTTTAACAAAGCTACAGTCAATTAGCACAAATAAGTGAAGCTCTTCACATTTAATAACCAGTAATTTTCTCACTAAAATACTAGTTATCTCTTAGCATAATTACCAGGAGGAAGGGGGGATTTACAGCATCTGAATAGAAGATAAAAGAAATAGTATTTATCTTTTTGTGTTGTGGAAATCTAAAGGATAGATTTCAGGAGATAAGTACGAGATTAAGGTTACAGATGAAAATTCAAATGATATTGCAATTGTTGTTGTTTAGCCCCAAGTCAGCCCTGATGAGCAGATCTATGATCAAAAGTTATTCCAACTGTAATCATCCCACCATTGTGAATATCAGGGACTACATTGTCCAATGTAGACTTTAAGACAGTAGGATGTGCTCTGAGGGAGATTTTGCTATTTTTAGTAAGTCAAGCAGCCACATAGAGGCTCCCTCAATGGCTCATAGAGATTACAGGTAATAGCAATAGATAGTGATAACTGTGTGAAAACATCATTGGTCAGTGGTTGATAGGAATGAAAACAATGGTAACTCATAACTTATAGTGAAATTTTGGTATTAACCCAGTCATTTAGGACTCTAGACAAGTCTCTAAAGTGATAAAATCTGCTTTAAAATGTAGTAAAATTAAATGACTTAATTTAGAATACCCTTATCAATCATTCCAGAAAACCATGAACTTCCTTCCATACTAACTACTCCTGTACATTTTTTACATCTAAAGACCCAGTTACCTGCCAGTCTACCATTGAAACCCTGCACCTTTTGCGTACCTATTGCTGGTTGTATTTAGTACACAGTATTGAGCCCCTACCATCTTTCTATCTACCTACACATTGATAACACTGGATTTTTGCATTCTCTTCTACTAACTAGCATTTGTCATATTGGCTTCTAGATTATTCACTTTAAGTTATCAAAATCCACTGTTACCATATATTATATTAACATAGTTCATCTACCATTAAAAATAAAATAAATACAAAATAAAGATAAATAAATCTGATACAGATTCAAATCATTTTGATACATTACACATCCCGGTTTCATTGATATAAAGAATATCATTAACACATACGATCTGAGTTTTAGTTGCAATTAAGACTGGAATATTTAAATTCATGTTTTTCATCATAACTTCAAACTGTGCCTAGGTAAATGTTTATCTAAGATTCAGTATACAAATTATCCTGGCTCTACCTATTCATTATATTATTCAGTGACCTGATTTTCTTTCTTTTTTATTTTTTTTTTTTTTAAACTTTTCATGTTAAATCAAAATTGTTGACTTTAAATATCAATTGCAATCAGCACAGCAAAGCAGACAGTGCCTATCCAATAACTGATGACCATCTGGAAAATCCATATGAATACAACAGGAAACATTTTGAAAACCAATGTGAGTCAGTGCATCCAATGTGAGCATTAGAGTGTATCTTAGCTTCCTAGCAGCAATATGCATGTGCTATGAATGGATACAGTTTCTTTTGTTTTGTTTTATTATTAGTCAGAGGACAGGCAATGCTCATAACATTTGTCATTACTCATTTCTCATTACATTTGTCATTACTCATTTCTCATTAACTATTTAGGATGTACTTAACAATATAAAATTTACTTGGAAAAAAAATGTTAAGTTCCACTAATGATGATGATGATGATAACTGGAGTAAAGTAGCTGATATTAAATTTCCCACGATAGGGAAAACTAGTAAGAAGTAATATGCAAATTTATCTGGTTCATGTCATGTGTTGCTGTGTGTTGACAGTAGAAAATATCCACGACAGAAGATCATTGAAGATATAAGAGGTATTGGTAAAGTCAGATCTGAATGTTGGGCCTCACAGATGAAATGACAGGTTAGACAAAAGTCACGATACACAGTATTGAAGATCTCTCCAACCCATACTAGCATGAAAAAATAGGTATTGCAATGATGATGATATCATTATGAAACATATCTAGAAAATAACTATTCATCTGTCAGTAATATATTTATCTCCAATTCATTTCTAATTATAGAGATAACATGAATAATAAGACTAAAGCTGCTTCTCTATCAATTTGATTTCAAATGTTAACAATAAATATTTCATTAAAAGGACTATGAAGCTGCCAACTTTAAAAAACTTCAAAATGCACAGGCTGACAAAAATATTAAAAAGGAAAGTGAAAATGTCATTAAATATATATACATGTTGCAAATGAAGAAAAAAAATCTTTAGCTCTACAAAAAAAAAAAGCATTAAATGATCTTGGAATAATTGCTAAGTTAATAATTCCAGAACACACTCATACACTTAAATCAATCATTTTATGTTTAATTCAGGATAACGATAATTCCAGTTTGACCATATAAAAACAAAAATTAGCTTAACAAATTACAGGGTGTGCCAGGTAGTTGAGAACACAACTTTAGCAGGTCATAAATGGAAAATGACCTAACATAATGTTATGCAGCCAAATTTTAACTTTCTCATTTCTCTTTCAGACATATTGACAGCATCAACACAGCAGGTTCCAATCTGACACAAGAAATGAAAAGGCGTGCTATTCTCATGGCTCTAGCGACCAACCACAGCAACTCAGAGATTGCCAGCTTCTTGAACATGGCCAGGTCCTTCATGTTCAAAGTCAGGAAAGAGCTGGAGGCCTCTGGCTGGGACGTGTCATCCGTGGTCAAGAGAAAGAAACATTCTCAGTGGTCAGATGTCTTCAGGACGGCCCAGTTTGTCCTGCAGATCCAGGATATCATCAATGACACTGCCAATAAATTAATGAGGGCCATCACCATGCAGCTCAAAGTGATGGAGTCCACTGTCAGACGTGTGGTTCACAAAGACATCAGGTACAAGTTCTATGTGATGAGGAGAGGGCATGTGATCTGGTTGAAGCATTTGCTGAAGAAACTCAAGCCTCCAAGAAACCCGTCATGCTCTGGTTCTTCTCAAATGAGAAGGTGAACAGGCGAATGACAGGTGGCTCGACACAGACCCCATGAAGATACCCATGGTGATACACCCCAAGTTCCCATCATCTCTGATGTTCCTGGGGGTCATGAACAACGAGGGAGATGTCATGCCACCTCACTTCTTCCCACAGGGACTCCGGGTCAATGCCACTGCCTACATCGATGTGCTGGACATAGTGGTCAAGCCCTGGATCGAGGGAGTGGCCCAAGGAAGGCTGTACATGTCCCAACAGAACTTTGCTCCCTCCCACATAGCCCTCATGATCCAGGAGTGGATGGGAGAGAATTTTCATGATCATGTGACCCCCCCAGCATGTGGACTCCTAGCTCTCCCGATTTTAACCCCCTGGACTATTGTGTCTGGGGCATCGTCAAAAGGGAGACCAAAGGCTACCATTGTGGACAACATGAACAAGACCCCCCTGATCCTGGCATGCAGTGACTTCCGTGGCCACATCAAGGCCACCATTGAGGCTGAGGGCAGTTTTATTAAATAACCTGTTTCTTTGATATACCTAGTAGAACATATGTGCCAATTTTCTGAAACTATATTATTTTTCTATTTAATATCTTTGTTTTTCCTTATATTTTATTCTGTTCTCAAATACCTGGTGCACCCTGTATATCCTGTGTTACCATATAGAAAACAAGAAAAAGGAATTTAACATTCTACAAACAACTTTGTAAGAATATTAAAAATACTATGAAAATAAAACTTGCACAAGACAAATCACAGATAAGGAAGGAAACTTTACAAGTGAAATCTGCCTTTAGAAATGCAGGATAAATCCTAATATTTCTTTAAAGAAAAGACACACTAGAACATATCAATATGACCAAGATCAAAAAATAAGAAAAGAACCAAACATTTTTTTTTATACTAATTTTTTAAGACTATTTTAATCCCAATTCAGCCAATTTAACATTTAATTGAAAATAATTAAATTTTGTTCAAAATAACATACAGATATTAAACATAAGTTTGTTACAGTCAATCACTAATATGACAGCATTTAGAAAATATACTGAAATCTAGTTTTTGTTGTTACTTTTTTTTTTTTTTTTTTGCAAACTTGAAAATTAATATTCTCTAAGAAAAAAGATTTTTAAAAAAAAAAAAAATAAAAAAAAATTCATTAAATTACAGATTTTCTTCAAAAACAAACAATATAAAGATCTCAGATAAAGGGAGCAGAATTTTATTTTTGTATAAACAGAAGAGAAATTATAAAAATATTAGGAACATCTACTTCTGCTATTAGCAATTGTTCCCCCCACCACCACCACCTTCCCCAAAAGCTGCGCAAAATAATAGAGATTAAAATCCAAAGATTTTTGCTTCCATTGATTCAAAGAAGAAAAGAATATGATTACTAATACCCCCGCATAAGTATATTTTTTTAACTATGCTATTTCAATGTCAAAATTCAATAGTGGAATAATCAGGTAAAGCTTAACTGGAACTTAACATTACTCAAAGAAAATTCTTTGGGGAATTCTTATTTCAAGGTTTATAACAGCACAAAAATCTCCTGAAAATATTTTAAGAATTTAGTGTATAAACTCGACTATTTTCAATTAAGTTAAATTGGCTGAACTGGGATTAAAATAGTTAAAAAAAAAAAATTAAGAACCATGTGTCTCAACTACAATATTAATTTGGGATAAGAAAAAATATAATTCAGCATAAAGTTTTCAAAATTAAATAGAGTGAAAAAAAGATAAAGAAAACTAAAATAATGTACAGTTAAAATTAAAGCAAACAAATATTAATAAACTCTTGCTATTAAAAACAGAATACAAAGATAGATTAAAAGTTATAGCCCCCTACCCACCTTCAAAAAAAGTATCAGAAATATTTAAGGGAGAGGAGGATAGAAATAATCGAAATCATTTTTTTTTTTTAAATTATAAAATACATCTATATATAAGATACCCACCTATTTTTCAGAGGGAAAATGATAATGCTATTTTTCACACGTAATATTTTTAGGCATTAATTTACATAATATGACTGCAAACAAGTTTGATTTACCTTGTTTGTTTTGATCAATACATGGAACGTTTAAACTATTTAGGAAACAAGCTATATAGTTTTTGAAAATCATGTTCTAAGCATTAACAATTATGTTTGCTCCGCAAGATGCATATCGAGTTACTTATCCTTTAAAGTACATCTTATATTCAGGGGAAAAAAAGGTATATTTTAAATTTAGAATAAACTCTGAAATGGTAAATCATTTTTCTGATGCAGAGTAATTAAGAGAATAAGATCTATAAAAATAAAATATATTTCAGAAAGTTAATGCACTATCCATCACTTCAATTGAAAATATATGAAATAATAACAAACCTATAACAACAGTGAATGTATGTTATTACCTTCCTGACTGTTTCTTCTTTGATAGCGGGAAGCAAGAGTTTTGTGTAAAAAGCTATTCCCAAGCTTTGTTTTAGAATCTTTCAGTTTCTTCTTAGTAATCAAAAGGTCTTTGTAACAAAGGGAAAATGTCTATAAAAAAAAGTAGGCTAAACAGCAGTGAAACTGCTTTACTTGAGTAATTATAGCAGTAGAGAAGACAAATTTTGTAAGGAAAACAGCTTCAGTAGACAAACCTGTGCAATTGTCAATTAGGACTTAATTTTTATAAACCTTTTCATTCACTGAAAATATTTGTGAAACAGCAGAAGAGAAAATTAGATTAAAATTAACAGTGAAAAGTGATATAAAAAGATATACTGTAAGAACAGTAAATAGGAGTTATCCAGACGCATCTGGCATGTGCCGGGATTACTGTGGACAAAAGACGCATATAGTAGAAGCAAGGGACATTACAAATGCAGTTGACAATGACAAGCTCTGTTTTCTCTACAAGACAAACATAAGAGTAAATAAAGCGCATGTGAAAGGAGATTTCATACTGAATAAGTAAGCAGTCACAGTACATTTATAGATACATGTGAATTATAAAGATGGGATAAAAGTAAATGATGGAGGTAGGAGAAAAAATACTTGAATGAAAATACTATATCTAATATCCAACAGAAGTAATATAAGATAAAAGAATGAAGAAATAATAATTCAAATTATAAGAACAATAATAGTAACATGGTCATCATCATGATGATTTGAAAATAGAATAAAAGAGAAAGAAAAAAAAAAGGAAAAGAAAATCTGCTTCTGTGAAGATAATTTCTACAAAGAAATCGTTTGATTACAAAATAAATGAAAAGTGTTTATTTCAAGCTACAATGAAGCAATCTTATATAAATAATCAGCTTCAGCCTAGAGCGAAATAAGCAATTTAGATTGTAGGTGTGCAGAATAAAAGCAATATATGCGTTGTTTCATTTTAAGTACGTTGTACATTATAATAATGAATGAAAGGGGGCTCTGAAATAATGTGAAGGAGATATATAAATGAACAAGAGAGTAAGAAATACAAGTAGTGTGTGTGTGTGTGTGTGTGCGTGTGTGCACGTGTGTGTATGCGTGTGTGTGCATGTGTGTGTGTGTACACATGTGCTTATGTAAGAATATATTTGCACATGAATGTGTATATGTGCTGCTTCAACAATACAAAAATTGGAAAGGTTTCCCATGGATATTAGACTTTCATAATTTAAAATAAAAAACAGATCACTCATTCTTTGTATGGGTTGAATGGTTCTGCAAATTGAAATATTTGCATGAATAATTTAAAGTAAAAAATTCCCAAACATTATATTTCCTGGAAACTTGGCAAATTAAAAATCTGAAGCGGTACATGTTTTATTTTCATTTAGTTGGTTATAAGCAATTAGATCTTGAAAGCTTTCAGAAGTTTTTGTTTTGACAAACTGGTATGCAAATCTATCTTGCAAAGATAATAGTAAAAGTATATTTCTTAGAAATTTAAACGGCAAGGGGCAACGAAGAAATACATATGGTGCCAATTTTTCCTGCTGGATTTAACAGAACAAAATAATTTGTTTAGCATAAAATTATGATCTTTTCCATATGGGAGCTTGAAATGGTGGTTGTATATATTTGGCCTTGCCAGTGGAGCTAATTTCTCGCATAAAGCCTATAACTTATGGTAAACCTGTAAAGCCCTGTTCATAACAATATCTGCTTCAATGATCTGCTTGTGACATCTCCTTTTCATAATGGAAACACTTAATGCAAAAATTGTCTCCAGTTCTTGAGTAGATGAGCAAATAACAATGGATAGATTTTGAAACAGTTAGCCATTATGCCTCTATATACATATCCATTTCAGAAAGTATAAGAATGACATTGAAATACAATAAGCTTATTCTTGCTTTTTTTTTATTTCTTCAATATACAGATACATCTTTCTTGATTACAAACGTACCATTTATTCTTGTTCTTTTTTTAATGAAATAAACAGAAATATATGTAATAGAGAAGGGGGGGGGCATTACATTCTTAATGCACGGATGCTTAGATGTATCTTGATAATTATGTCTCTGTCCTAAGATACAGATGACAACATGGTGTACTGGTGCCAAAATGCTCATATGATCTAACATTGATCCCAAAAATCCTCAACAACAATGGAATGTCTCAGTACCAAAACATTTACACAGAAGGATGTCTGCAAAGAGACCCAACACAAAACTCTACTTCTCCAATCCAATGAGGGCTCAATACAGTTGAGCCCTTGTTATTCCACAGTTCCAAAATATACAAACATTACACAGCTCAAAGAAACATAACTATATCACTAATTCCTTTTACCTAATCTCATTCATCTATCCATATGGATGATGACTATGGCATCACTTATGGATATGTTTGAGAATGGCTGAGAAGTCTTTTTTTTTTTCTTTGGCAATATGTTGATGGTTTTGAACTTTCTTCACTCCCTCTTCTGCTCAAACTATCTGCTCCTAGCCTGCTCTGACACTATGGCATCTTTTCTTGAGACTATGCCAGGTAGATCTCTCAGTAGCAAATCTCTATGTATCGATTCTGAAGTCTTTCAGAGAGACTGAGAATGTCCTTGTAGCATTTGTGCTGTCCACTGGTCAAATATTTTCCTCCTACCAACTCGCTATAAAAAAGACATTTCAGAAGTGTCATCTATTCTGGCAATGTGACCAGACCAGAACAGCTGGGCTCCACACAGGAGAGTGGATGCTGGATGATACTACATGATTGAGGATCTCAGTGTCTGGAACTTTGTCCTTCCAATAAATGTACAGCATTTTGCACAGTTCACATAGAATCTGTCAAGCTTTTTGGCATGCCTGCTGTAAAAAGTCCACATCTCACTGGCATAGAGCAAAGTTGGAAGATCTGTAGACACTTGACCACAATTGTAGATGCCAGGTACTCCTTGCAAGGAGCTGGTTAGTACATGACTTCAGTTTTTCTTTGTACTGATGGTGAGGCCGAAATCATTACAGGCAAAGGAGAACCTGTTCATGCACTGTTGCATCTGTCTCTGAAGTCATCCTCCCTGTCCTCGAATACATCAGTCAGCATGATCGAAAAAAATCATGCTGAAAAGCACTGGTACCAGCACACAATCTTGTTTAATACCATTTGTGACTTGGAATAATGCCACCGTCAATTCTCCATCATCAATTACCCTGGCAAACATGTAATAAAATTGTCAGGACATCTGTACTTGGCCATGATTCTCTAGAGACTTACACAAGTGACAGTGTCAAATGTCTTTGTAAAGTCAACAAAGGTTGTGTAGAGATCATGATGCTGCTCCCAAAATTTCTGAAGTTGGCAAGATGCAAACACCACATTGACTGTACTGACCCTCTCTTAAACTGCACAGGCTCTCAGGTAGGTTCTGCTCAAGGTGGACAATCAACTAGTTCAACATTACTCAAGCATGACAGCAGAGATATGCCCCGGTGGTTGTCGTACCATTGACAATTTCCTTTCTTCTTATAGAAGTGGACTATTGAGGTGTTTCTGAACTCCAGTGAAATGTCCTCCTAGTGCCATATTGAGTGGAAGAGCTCAGTAAACCTTGAGACAAGGCAAGGACTACCATTCTTGTAGCTCTCAGATGGAATGACATCAGTTCCAGGGGCCTGGCCACAAGATAGAGCACCTATGGTCATCTTGACCTCATCCTCAGTGGGAAGGTTAGAAAGTGACGTTGATCCCTGCTTGTGACAAGCAAACTATTGCTTGCTTATCACAAGAAGAGGGGCAGTTCAGGATACTAGAAATGCTACGCCCATCTTTCAAAAATGATCTCCCTGTCCATCAACGGTACCGATCCGTCTTCACTCAGCTACAGAGACAAATCAGAGGCCCATGAGACATAGACAGCTCTCAAAGCATCATAGAAGCATCTCAAGTTGTTGCTGTCTGCATAAGACTGAATCCCATCTGCCTTTTTACTGTACCATGTACTTACCTGTACTTGTTTCAGCATTCACCCAGATGGTTTGAGCCGGATCCACAGCATTGTGAACAGAAGCCGACCATGCATGGCAATTACAGATGTCCAACACAGTGATTGTCAACCAGTTGCGATTCTAATGTGGACACCATATATGTGAGGGCCAGATATCAATTCGTGGACGATGAAGCGCATGACCAAACCAGTAGATGCTTTTTGAGTACAAGTTGTTGAAGGGAATCAATCCAGCAACGATGGTGAATTTCGAAGTTTGAAACAAAATCCAATGCACAAACGGAGTATTTGGTGGAGGCAAAAATGATCGAATACTTCCAGATTGTGCAGGTGAGATAGATGTTCACATCAACAGTGCATGTGATGCAAATTTTTGCGGCTAGATGAACGCCCAACCTGGACCAAAGCTATCACTCCTAATTTATATAAAAAGAAAAAAAAATTCCTTACCACTGATCAGACTAAGGTTCTTTTCATTAATTCTATCATGGTTTCAAAAACTGACTTTTGTAATTCCTTCTTGGTATATTCTGAATAACACCAAAATATTTTAAAATTTAAAAACTATTGTGTGGATAATATCAGTAAGATTCCCTTGAATAGAAGTACATTCTCCACATTGGTCAGCTTATATTGGTTATCATTGAAAACGTCCTAATTTACAAAAGTATTAGTTTACAAAAGTATTAGTTCCTCACATTGAATATGTTAGCACCCACTTAACTATTAGTTCTTTGGTTTCTACTTACTTGACTGTTCTCTTACAATCTACTTCAAAGAGCTGCTTCAAGGTTTACTCAGTCCCAGTCAATAATAGTGCATAGAACTTAAGGTCCCAAAATATGGAATACACCACCGCTAGCTATCAGAAAATCTGTCCACGTCAAACATCAAAAGGAAGCAAAAATCTTTCTTTTCCATGGACTCGTATTATTTTCAAAACCTAAAATAATATACTCTTAGCATATTGGGCAACTTACAGTACCTTGGAACTATACTTAGTTTAGTAAACAGAAGTAACTGTACAGAGTTGCCTCGCCATTATTATCATCATAAAAATATAAATACCAATAAGTAAAGTATGTGCAAGAGAAAATATGCACCCCACAATACAATAGAAACAATAGTAAATTGTTTTTTTTCAATATTTTCCTTTCTTTTTCACTAATACTTTTTGTATTTTTTTTTCTTCAATTCATTTATACGACAAATTTTTGTTTCATGTTATATAATATTGTGTTTATATGAACAAATTATATATTGTAATTTCAAGATAATTACTTCTGTAGCATTCAAAATGGTATTTATTCTGTAATTATTGCTAAAGGTTGTATAGTAATCTGAACCAAATAAAAATTATGCCAATTATTTACTACATGCTCTCAATGTGCTAAAATTGTTTTCTTTGAGTGAAGAGGGTAAACAGTCACGTCTATTGTTAGAGCAGTTTAACTACTGATTTACTATTAACTTTGCTATTTTGTTACTAAACTAAGTTGACATGATATCACAATTATATTAATGTAAAAGAAAGTAATCAAAATATCCGCATATGTTATATACAGTGTGACAAAGATTATTCATTATCTACATCACTAGAGTACCCATGCCGACAAAGATGACGGTATATGGAATTGTTATTTTGTTAAGTCCCTATTAGATTGCTTTTAAAGTGTGAGTGTTTAAATGCTTTTTTTTACTTTTATATGTCATATTCCAATGAACATAATAATGAAAATATTTATGGCATTATAACATAACGAATGAAATTATCATTTACAAAACTCCAAAATAATGTATTTGTACATGTCTTCTCCCAATTAATACAATAATGAAAATATTGAGGGCATTATAATGTAATGAATGAAATTATCAATCTTTCACTGAACATCACTAATTTATTTACAAAATTCCAACAATGTGCTTTTACTTTTCTTTTATTCATTTCCAAGTATTTTTGTCAATTTCCAAGAAATGCACGCACTCACTCCAAAATAGTCTCATTTCAATTAAAAGAAATTTAAAAAAAGCTTTCACTTTCAACACGTATCTCTGTCTTACTTTTTGTTTCCCCACATGCTATTTTCTCACTTTACCTCTTCAAACACTATCTCTGCCTTTCAAATTTCCCTCTCTGTAGTGTTTTATTATATTCGAAAGTTACAGGCACAAAATTAAGACAACCAAACACTGGCATATTATAAGAGATCATTTTGTTTTTTTATCATCTAAAATCACAACAACAAAAAAAGTAACTTAATGCACTATTAAAATAAGTGAGGTTGATGATATGAAAGAAAATTTTAAATTATGGCTGGTAGGCTTAATCTGTTAGCCAGTTTAACACTATCACCTGGTCCTTGGGTACATTTAGCAGAATCCACTCTGTTGCAAGTATTTAAACCAGGTTTTGATTGGAGGATATTGAGATCTTACCCCTTTTTCCCACCAGTCTCAGAGGCCCTGCAAAAAACTCACAGGCACTGATATTCCACCTCCTAACAAGCTATAAAAAAATTTTTTTTTTAAATAAGCAGTGGTCACCAAAGACACTGGGTTTTCATTGTTTCTTCATCACACTTTATTGTGAGACAAGGGGTAAATAAATCAAATCATTCTAAATAACCTAGCTTCAAATTTCTTATTTATTTAGAAATTTCAACCTCAGAGACTGTTTAAATTCCTAAGAAATAAATTATGCAATTAACTCTACAAGATAGATTCACATAACAGTTTGCCAAAACAAAAACTTCTGCAAGCTTTCAAGATCTAATTGCTTACAACTAACTAAATGAAAATAAAACATTGACCTCTAAAGATCTTCAATTTACCATAGTTTCCAGGAAATAAAATCTTTGTATTTATATCAAATTAAATTGATTTAGTCACTCCATGCCCCTGTCAACAATGGACCAAAACGGTTTCCATTTCTAGCATTGATTTCTTCTCTTATACGTTGGTCATGTAATGCATCCTTTTTCTTTTTTTTTTGCAGGTTCTAAACACATACATACATATGATTCTATATATGAAAAATATATAAATACACAACAGGATATTACTCCTAATAGAAACTGCATATTTATAGAAACAATTATGTAAAAGCAAGTGATGATATATTCTGCTTATGATCAAGTTGTTCTTCAGTTAAACTTCCATAATACTGACAAGATAAATAGTTCTTTTGAAATTAAAATAAATTAAGTTTTTACAACATTTCCAGATAGTAAAACAAAATATTGGAGTCTTCAGGCTTAATTCCTGAAAGCAAGACAACCTGACTGTAAAACTTAGTAATTAAATTTTATATACATAAATATATTTAAACATATCTTGGTCTTGCTGTGAAACGGTTATTCGCTATAGATGAAAATGATAAGAGAAGAAAAGCTTAACAGCCATTGTAATATAGATAAAGCTAAAGTTGAAAGCCATCTACTTCATCAGTTATAGATTGGAGACACAAGTACTTCAAATAAAAATGAAAATTATGAGAAAATGAAAAGGTAAAACGAAACCACCACCTTATCAAGATCTATGACAAAGAATACAGTAATTTGATTGGCTTAGAGCAGGAACAGGATTGGTTATTGTTGTTGTGTAGCTCCAGGTCAGACCTGCTTTAGCAGCCCTATGGCACAGGGTAGTTGACTGAACGATGAGGCGTGACCCACAGATCCATCTTCCCAGTTATACCATGTATCTGTCTAGCTAAGGACTATACTGCACACTTCAACATGCAGTGGTGAATCCTATGGAGTGCAGTATGACAATCTGGACATATTACACTCTCTCCACTGTCCAGTCTGTTTCTGTACACCTGTAGATTCTGGTGGTGGCCACAGTGAAGGTGGGCAAAGTGGACTCAGTCAGAGCATGACAGTTACTGTTCCTCTACACTTATTGTTGATAGTGTGCAGCTATTTCTGTGTGTATGTGTTCCTTAACTCTTAACATCCTGTTAAAAATGTTCTAAGTCCTGTAATGATTGAGTAGAAAATACCTAAAAATGGTTTTTTTGCAGCTTATTTATTATGAAATTTACAGATAAGGAACACAGGTGCTTGGAATGTTCTTACACAAAAATAGTTAAATTTCACCATATATATATAGTTCAATTATTCATATGAATTTGATGATGTGGTACCATGTGGAACTGTGTCTTACAGGATGTTAAGAGTTAAGCTATTTCCTCCCAAGTCATGTGGTCAATCTCTACTACAGGTACCTTCCATTGTCAACTTATAGGACTTTTTCAGTGCTATTATTTTTACTGGACATATCTGCCAATGTTTCTAATGTTCCATTACATAATTTACTTACAATCACCCTCCTTCTTAATTACTATAACACACCAAATAGGCGCAGATGGCTGTGTGGTTAAGGAGTTCGCTTCGCAATCGCATGGTTTCGGGTTCAGTCCCACTGCGTGGC
>JAOPJM010001291.1:27903127-27913826 GCA_027124095.1 Muusoctopus leioderma
GTATGATTTCTTACAATTATTAAATATAATAAGCAAATAAAAATTTCTTCGCGATCGACTGGTTGGCCACCCCTGCTCTATAGTAAGCACAGGATTTCGAGAAGGCTACCCAAGACAACAAACACAGTTGGGCTACTCATAAGATCAGTATGGTTAACAGCTAGTAGCAAACTGTGAGCCTTCATTTCCTCTTCCTACTCCAATAAATATTCACCTTTCACAATACCATGTCAACGTTTTTTTTTTTTTTAAATATAGAAAAGACAAATAATGAGAATCAATCCACTGGGGAATTCATCTTCCTTTGTACCAATATCTGTGGACTTCAGGCTGCTGTCCAGGTGATACTCTGTATTCCAATAACTTTTCTGAGGTAGTTTCTGCACTTACAATCTCCTCTCTAACCTGGACATTAGCAACAAAGACTTCCACATAATCTGACTCTCTCTTACCCATTCCTCTAAGTTTATTTGCTGTCTCTATCATTCTCTGTACTCTTCCAAACAACCAACAGGTGTTTGACTATTTGCTGTCCTACACTGAGGACATCTATCTCACTTTACCTTTCTCTAAAGACATCATCTCCAGTTACTTCAATGCATAAAACACATCTTGGATCTTTCATTCTACCCACTCCAACACTGCGGGCTGAGGCGCTTAACTGGATAGTTATCTTGAATTGTCTATACCAATTAGTCTCTTTACATATCATTATCTTTGACTGACTCACCAACTCTCTAAACACTCTTGATCTCTTTCTCAGCTCTAAACCCAGCCCAGCCTATACCTAGCCATCACCATTTCTGCCTTCATCAGATCATCTAATTACTATCTAATCAAGACAACCAACCTGCATCATTCTACCACATAACAAATACTACCTCACAAACCATCTGGTACCTCAATCAGCTAACTGGTCAGAGTTCCACCAGTTATATTCTGACTACACTTGGTAGTAATCGTGCTTCACCTCTGACACATCCAAGGCATTTAAGTGAGTGATTAGTACGTCCTCCTTGGTATGACCCTCCACATCCCAAGCCCACAAACCCAAACTTGTTCACTTGCAGCTGTAGAGATGAAGAACACTGTCTATAACATCTAGAGGAAGTCACTCACCATCACTAACTGGGAAGCCGGCAACATGACCATCAGAAAAGCAAAGAATGCCTTCATGCATCACAGGTCACAAGCTCCAAAGCTTCAACTGGGCTTTACCAAGTGGGTCTAACTTTGAAGGATCCTCTTACCAGTTGTGCCTCAACCAAGCTGTCTTTATAAGTATCAACCAAGCTGTCTTTATAAGTATTAAGTAGTAGCAGATAAAGCCACCACAAATTCCATAAAACTTTCTCAAACTATTTCCCTCTCCACATGTCACAATACCATGTTCGCAGTCACCCAGTGCAATCATTTCTCTGATCCCTCCAACGCAGCACAACAACTAGTCCAGACAGTGCTCCTTCTATTACCTTCAGGGAGTACTCCAGAGAAAGCTCCTGTCCTCTCAACCATTTCAATATTTCTTTATCTACAGGGATCTATCCCTATCTATAGAAACACACAACGATGTATCTCATTTCCAAAAGGGGGCAATTGCTATGACATGCAAACTACTGACTTATCAACCTCACATCACAAAAGTGATGGAAACTTGTAAACAAACACCGCCCCTATCACAGTTTCTTTACTTTCTCAGTGACATCCAGTACAGTTTCTCTGAAGTCACATCTACCAAAGTCTTTCTTTTCTGCATAACCCAGTTGTAGTCTCTTGCTCTTGAGAACTTTGCAAAAGTACTTTTGTTGCCCTTAACACCAGCAAAATGTTTGACTGCCTGGTACAAGAACCTCTTAGCTAAGTTGCCCATCTCTGAGCTCCATCTATCTTTCATCTCTTGAATCAGAAGTTTCCTGTCATACTACTATCACAATGAGGTCCTTATCTGACCCACATTCTATCAACTCTGGTGTACCTCAGAGTTCAGTTGTCTCCTAGTCTTCCTTCATTACAATAATAACCTACTTCTAACCACACACACACACACACTCATGCATATCATAACACCTTTGACACCTCCTTAATCTGTTATACATAGGCATCATCCATATGCAACCTAACCACTTCACTCCAGACTTGTGCAACTTCCATAAAAAATGGCCCTGAAAACATCTTCCAATGGGGATATGACAAATTAGTCACCTTCAACAGCACCACTACACTTATCAAAGAATATCTTGCACTACACCTTTCTTATGCAGTAACAACACACAGCTATAATCTTCTAACTCTCTACAAATGCTAGGCTTCACAATCTCTGATAATCTCTCATGGTGACTTCAGATATATATAATATTGCCAAAATTGCATCTCAAAGACTTAGCTTCTTTTGGGCTAGAAAATACTTCATCAATTTTTGACCTTCTATAAAGCTCAAATGAGAACCACATTTGAGTAATGCTTATATATCTGGGATGGCACTACTGCTACAAACAATTATCCTCAACTACATCCAAATACAAGTTGTCAGGCTGATTGGCAAAGATTCACTCACTAATTTGCTACAATACTGGCTCACAGACAAGCTGATTCTTCTGTCTCTTCTATTACTACTGTAATAGTCTCTGCCTCTTTGAACTAGAAAGCTGCATAACACTTCCAAGACCACCCAATGTGCTTACACCTCTTCCTCTCTTCTGTGTCTTTTCTGAAACCTCACACTAACACTTCTCCCAATCCTTTCTCACCAGAATTCTAGCTCTTTAAAATTCTTTCTGAGCCCACATTTTCCCTACAGGTATCAACCTATAGAAGTTAAAGATGAACACTGATCTCACCAATCTGGGAGAGCCTGCAAAGTTCATAGGAGTTGCTCCTCCTCCTCCGACTAAATAATAAAAAATAAATAAATAAAAATCTGAAAACATACAAGTTATTAATCATGCATGTATATCATACTTTTCGGTCTCAAGTCAAGTTAAGCACCTCTTTCTCTGTCTGTTTCTTGCCTTCATCATATTCTGTTTCTTCTGACTCTTAAGTCAGTGAAACTTTCTCTTTTTCTTTTCAAGAGAAAACGAAAGTGTCATGTTCATAAAACTCATTACTTTTTAATGAAATATTAGTAGCTGGTGGAAAATACAAGCAAGAAGGTCCCCCCCACACACACACACACACTCTAGTGAGATGCATTTTTGAGAAGATTGTGCATTCTGTTTAACGGAGAGCCGAAAAAGTGAGTGCATGGAGAGATAGGAAGTGAAAAGGTAGATGAAAAATTATTCAGCATATGGCTGGAATTAAGCTAGCAAGTAGAAGAGACTGTATCCTTTCAAATTTCTTTTTTAACCTACCTCTTTTTTGCTTATTAATTAATTTTACTATTACTCATTTTTATCCACCACTTATTCAATATCTTATACACAGCTAATTTTAGTGGAAATTATTCTCATAATTTCATTATCTTGTAAACTATGTTGATGGTTTAGTCTTTGCAAAACTACTACTTATATAAGAATTTATTAAATAATATGACAAACTCGATGCCACTTTAGCAAGTGCAATAGTTTCTCTTAAAACTGATAAATAATATTTTGGAGTTGTACTTGTTTGACAAGTAACTTGATCTGGGTTGGTATGTTGAAACTGAAACAATTATGTTGTGGAAAAATTGTGATAGCCATATATTTGCTTATGTTTTACTTGGTAATAGTATTATATACTATAATGTGTACAAAATTTTGTTTAAATGTTGACACTTTATAAACAGTATTATAAAATAAAACAGAAATGAATGTAACAATTATACGTATATTTTAAATGGCTATCATGACTTTATTACGATGAAATTGTTGATAAATAATATGAGGTCTGTCCAAAAAAAAGAAAAATTTAAAAACAGTGAGCCAGCCAGCCGGCACAGCATGCTCGTGAATAGTGCTGTGAATGGGTTAGCTTCACTTTTAGTCTAATAATAGCCACATCATGCCATGTCATTCATCAATCTACATGTACTAGAGTGAACATATGTTTAGTGTACTTGGTGATTTGTTGCAAGTTGAACAATGACGGATTTGGAAGAGCAACATGTTTGTGTGAAATTCTGTTTCCAATTGGGGAAAACCGTTACCAGGACTTTTCTAATGCTACAACAGGCCTATGGTGAAGATTGTTTGAGCCGTATGCAATGTCAGAAGTGGTACAGCATTTCAAATCGGGAAGAACATCCACATAAGACGATCTCAAATCTGGATGACTTTCCACGACAACGGACGACAATCACATTGTGAAAGTGCGTGCTGTGATCCGTGAAAATCGTCGCCTGACTGTCCATGAAGTTTCCGAAGATGTAGGCATCTATAAAAGTTCATGCTACATGATTTTAAAAGAAAAATTGAAGATGCATCATCATGTTACTGCAAGATGAACAAAAAGAGAACCAAGCCACAGTCAGCCAGGAGCTGTTTGTTTGAATGCTGATGAAAACTTCCTGAAAAGTGTCATAATAGGTGACAAAATATGGATGTATGGCTACAATGTTAAAACAAAAAGACAGATGTCGCAGTAGGTTGGATCATCATCACTGCGACCAAAAAAAGTACCTCAGAGTTGCTCAAATGTGAAGGTGATGTTGATTGTCTGTTTTGATTGGAAGGGCGTCGTTCATCATGGGTTTGTTCTACATGGTCCAGACGATCAGAGTTTTACTTGGATGTCCTAAGGCTTTTGAGAGGCAGTGCAAAGGAAGAAGCCTGAGACATGGACAAATAACACCTAGATGCTGCACCACAACAACACATTGCTCATACATCATCCCTTATCCGTGACCTTTTGGTAAAGCACAAGATGACTCATGCTCCAGCCACCCTACTCTCTGGCTTTGGCACCTGCATACCTTTTTTTTGTTTCCAAAGTTGAAATTCACCCAGAAAGGTCCCTGATTTCAGACAGTAGAAGAGATCAAAGAAAATTCACGAGAACTGTGCATTACCACTGAAAACACATTCCAAAACTGGAAAAAACATTGAGAGCAGTGTATCACCAGTGGAGGGAACTATTTTGAAGGAGACAAGTCTGAATAAATTGTAATTAAAGCAATAAATTTGGTTTTCAAGAAGTTCGGTTTCATTTGGACAGACCTTGTATTATGCATAAAATAACTAATTTCCAAATAGAGGTTCTAATATGTTTAACTGTTTAAAATAGTTTTTACAATGAAAAAAATACAGAATTTAGTAGCCAAAAAGTCATAGAAAACAGGATATTTTATAGCTCATTAAATATATTTTGTACAGAAATGGGTTGGTTCTGTGATAAGCCGCCTAGCACAGAATCTTGACTCCAATTCAATATATCTTTTACTGCATGATCAAAATTTGACTTTTATGTTAACAATTATACTAAATGGTAAAAATAATGAATTCTAATAGAAAGAAAAGTCCTCCGATTTACAGAGGAGGCTACATGGAGAGTTGTTCATGCCTTTCCTAAAACCATTAATGACATGAAGTGAGTTCAAATGGAAACAGAAATCAAGAATAAATCGATATGCAGAGACTTTATGACCATCACACAGAATGAAAATAATGACAATAACAATCGGGTAGTAGAGAGATATTACTAACTAGATATAGGGAAAAAATTTCTGTGGTAACAAAGAAATATTCTTCAGAAATTATCTTAAAATGACCTTGAATCTAAGACTTTTAAAAAGTAGCTTATAGAAAAATATATTTATAGTTTTAAACCTTTGAACCCACTGGCACGGAATTCAGGTACTGACAAAGTTTGACTATATATTTTGAAAGCAAATATGACTGGGCAGATGGTGATAGCGAGCCAGACGATGTTCCTGTACATGATGGATAGGTGAGGGGCCATCTCAGAGGTGGCATGGCAGTGCTCCTAATGCTTACTTTTGGAGTGGTAATAATGATGGTTTTCCTGATGAATTCAACCCTAGTGAAAATCCAGGGCCTCAAAATCTCGTAGATAACCTTCCTGCAGGTTCAGATAATATTGTGGATTGGCTTCGGTTGTTCTGGATGAACTGTGGCAGCTGTTAGTTGATGAAACCAACAATCAAGCTGCATGTGTCAAAGCAGCTAAGACCAATAACTATTATGCAAAGAACTTTTACTAAGTAATTGTGGTAGAGATGAAAGCATTTTTTGGCTACAGAATTGCAATAGAAATACTAATACACAAGGCAAGGTATGATCAATACTAATGGCAGAAGGATAACCTTTTCACCATCACATCATGTTTCAACAAAATATTTATCCAAAATCGATTCATGGCCATCTGGAGTTTTCTGTACTGTGTGAATGAATTCAAGGCCTGTATTCAACTACATTTTGGAAAAATTCAAAATTCAGTGATTTTCATGCAGAAACACAGGGCTGGGGATGCACACCTGGTAGGGGGTCAGGGTCCAAAGGATTAACCAAGAAAGCCATGCCCGTGATCTTCACTGGCCCTCTCAGACTGGTCAGGTCAATATACTTGATGTTCTGCTTACACTACTGTCGATTGATACCTATAGGGAATTGTGGTGTGGGAGAAAATCCCAAAAGGTTGCAGTTCTGGTTTGAAAGATTTTGACCTAAGACACAGTAGAAGTGGAGTGGCAGATGAATCAGGTGGGCTTGGGTGTGGGTGGTACATAGCTTGCTAGTTCAGAGGATCGGGAACTACTGTAGCAAAGATAGAACAGACAGAGAGAGGATATAGTATGTCAGTGAACAAGTGGTTGTAGTATGTTAATGAATGTAGATATGCTTTTTTTTGCTAGCAGTCTAGAATACTCGTTTTGTAATACTCTAGTGCGGGCTATTCAAAGCTGAAGCAGTTATGTCCTGAAGGAACATGTCCTGAACCTAGCCTTTGAGATTCAGTTTTGGTTATGTTATAGATTTGTGGTTGCTATGAGAGATCATTGCAGAGTGTGAGGCCTAAGATCTGTAAGGTTTGTGATGTTTTAGATATGTGTCATTCATAAGTAGAGAGTTGTGTCTTGAAATGTGTTATGACTGTGTTTTGGTGCTGTTGAAGTAGACAAGTCACTGTGTCTCCATTATAGATAATTTTCAAGGTTTTTGTTAATGGAAATAGTGTATGCCTGGATCAAGGTGTAAGGTTGCATTTAGAGGACACCAGCACATAAAATATTAATGTGCATAGGAGTGAGGTTGGTACAAAGCTGGAAGTAACAGCAAGTAGATCATTGGTGTAGAGAAGAAAGTAGGGAACATAACCGAATCCTGAGGCACACCAGTGTTAATAGATTGTGAAGCATATTTGCTGCCAAGGATAGTCAGTATAGCATAGAATTAGAGCTCCAACCAGTGAGTTGACTGGAAGTACCAGAGGGTTCAGGGGAACAGGATTGTTGTGTGATAAGGTAATGAAAAGCTGAGACTATAATGGCTAGATAAAAACAGGGTTTACAGATGGGAAATAAGTCAAAAGTGTTTAAAGAGTTGGTGTGTAAATCAGGGATATGGGAAAGTAAGAAAACTAACTGGGGCAGACAGTTTAGGAAAGAAAAAGTTCAGTATCTACACCAATGGTGTGGGACAAATACAGGAACCAAGTGGAGTTTTCTGTCACATTAGAGAATGCACTATTTGACCATAGAAAAAGTGCAACATTAAAACGGTTAACTTTCTTGTCATTTCTTCTATAGCAAACAGTCATTTGTTTTACCAAATATTCATATATAGAGGAAACCGTTTATTATAATCACAGATAATATTATCAAACAGTTATTGTTATCAAAATTAGTCGATCCCAAACACTTTGTTTAAAATGAAAAATTATCCGCTTAGGTAGGATCTGCAAAAGTCATGGGTACTGCTCCTCTTTTTCTGATAAAAAAAAAAACCCTGTTAGTATAAAAAGGAAGTGCATTATATTTCCTATACTAAGAAAAGTGGAAGAAAGGTCAGGTGACATTTCATCTCCAAGGGGAGATGATGTCACCGGGCATCTGATAAATTCACCATTTCAACCATTAGATCCATTCAAACATAATACATATAAACACCAAAAAGAGTTGCAAAATCAATTCCACTGTAGGTCCAATATAATAGATCTAAAGAAATCAAAGCAATTGTGAATCAATGGCATCCACCTTGCAATCACCAAAACCAGGTAGATCAACCATAATGCTTAGAAACTTTCTGGAGAATTTCCAGAGAACTAGTGATGACTCACTCATATGAAGTAGTTCCATCACAAGTAGATCTTTACAACAAACATCATTCACAAACTGGGTCTTGCAAATCTATCCAAAAGGATACACGCAAAAGTTTTGTCACACTGACAAAGCTGAATCCATAAAACAAGCATATCAAAACTCTGAACAGAAACATACTTGGACTACTACAATGCAGCTCACACAATCATATCAGAATAGAGCAACCAAAATTGTCCAAGTCCATACTGAAGTATAATCTATCTGCTTTACTGAACTTCAGTTCAGACATAATCTGTTATCTCCATGACATAGGCCAGCTTAGAGTTAACTGAGACTACTCAACAAGAACAATCAATGTTAGGGTTATATATATCCTATTTAATTCCATTTAAAATTTAATGCTAATATCTGGGTCACTTGGCTCTATTATTTTAGAATTTTATGTAAGTCCTAGTTGGATTAGTTTCACATAAAGCTAATATTAGACAAAAATATATCTTCAATAGCATCTATTATTGACATAAACAACCATATCATATTATCTGATGCACAACAAAACAGGATTTAAGCTCTGGACGAAAAGTGATAATCAAATAAATTTTTTTTAGAAAACTATCACAAAGAAAAAAAGATTAATATCAAATTTTACACTGAAGGATGTAGCGACTGAGTGGTTAAGGTGTTGGAGCACAAATACAAATGTTATAAGTTCAAACCATGAAACTAGGATTACCTTGCAAACTTCAGAAAATAAATGCCACTCCTCCACTTTTATCATTGGTGTTGGTATTAGAAAACTTTAGGTTCACTAAAGTAACTAGCAGCATGAGTGGGCATAGGTGGTTCTCTGGAATAAGTAGGTAAGTTCTGCTATCTAGACATAACTGGTGTTGGACATGGAACAGGTAATAACATGCTACGGTTTGAGAAAGATATAAATTTAGGAATTTTCTACCTCTATTGGCAACAAAGGGTTTCTTCCCTGTATGAAAACCAACCAATATGAGGTGTATATATGTTAAAATATAAGATGCTCTCTGACTGGAATATGAATAGTAAATTAAACGATGTACAGCAATTAAAGAATAATTTGGGAGTGCTATCAGTTGGAGCTGAAATGTTAACTAATGAAAAAAGCTGAACACCAGTAATTTCAGAAGTGACAAGGCATCAGAATTATAGGCCAATGTATGCATGTGAGATATGACTATGCTGATATGTAATATGATTGGATGGCAATCAATCGGAGACAACAGGGTGGAGAGGGCCCTTTGGTCATGTCTTGGACTTGACAACCTCTCTAGTGTTGGTGTCACAAGAAAATGCACCCAGTACACTCTGTAAAGTAGTTAGTGATAGCAAGGGCATCCAGCCGTAAAAACGAAGCAAAATGAAACATACAAGTGAGACGTGGTCACCTGACCCGTCTAGGAGTGGTGACTCCAATTAAAATCATTGCGGGCCGAAATCACCCGTCCAACCCATGCCAGCATGGAAAACGGACGTAAAATGATGATAATGAATATATATATTGCTGTGACTTGGTATTGGAATGTATCTATGGTAAAGTAGATCAAGGAATACTCAGGAAATAGTTAGTTCAGACCTGAGAATGGTGGATCTCATAAGTGAGATGATAGAAGCTAAAGATGCATAGAGTGATGTTAAATTGCAAACCTGTCTATCTATGCTATAATGGATTATTGAAATACTGCTATTGCTGATGATATTGAGAATACTGAAGATGATTACAAAATCATAGCTCTTACCTAATTAGAATTAAAAATTAATGCAGATGATTAAAACTGACTTTAGATTTTACACTCATAAAACCCTCCTACCCCATTTCTAGAATCCAACAAGTATGGACCAGCTGACCATATTCCTAAAGGCATCTTCATATTAGTTTGGTTCACATTTACAGCAACCCTAAAATCATAATCACTAACAGTTTTAATCATATGAATATTTTCTCACAACAATTTTAATTATAGTGAAAAACTATGCAAAAAAATATTTGACCAAAAAATGATAAAAGAAACAATAAAAAAAGGTTTCTTTTATGGAAATTGCAATCATTTTACATTAACAATAATGACTTCATGTTTCCATAAATGTATCATGTCTACACTTAACTCTATCAGAATACAAAAGACAGCCATTGAGAGAATCAATAACACAAATACAACACCACATTGTTACTTCAGCCAATCTATTCAATTGACATTAACCAATGCTGCAAAACTCAATTGTTAACAACTGTTGAACCAAATCGCTACCACTATTTATGTTAATACTTTATTCTACTATTAATTTATTCATCTTAATTAAATCAGGTCTCTATTAAAACAAAACAAAAAAAAGGAAAGAAAACTGCTTTGGTTTAACATATGATTGTAGATGCAAAATGGTTGAGTGCATATATCAGTTGCATGATCCAGGGGTACAAAGGTGTAACATAGGGACAAAATGACAATATCGCAAAATCATTAATAAATC
>JAOPJM010001291.1:27998562-28012930 GCA_027124095.1 Muusoctopus leioderma
TAATATATGTATATATATATATGTATGTATGTATGTGTGTGTGTGTGTGTGTATATATATATATATATATATATATATATATATATTGTCTTGTGTGCATGTGCACACTTATGCAAACACACATAAAATACACATTTCAAGATTGCATTCACTTAGTAAAAAAGATAAACATCTGAGTTTGTGTGTTTTTTCTTTTACCTTCACTTCTTGTATTTTTTATTCATATGAAGCCAGCGAATCTCATATATTTCAGTAAAATCATGGGTTACTTTATCTTAGACCTACCCAGCTAAATAGATTCTAGATCTCTTGTATACTTAGTATAACACTCAAAAGAAACCATAATTCCTTTAAATCATTCATATCAATCTTCTGTTGTATTTTCTAATTTATGCTGTGTGATTATTTTGTAGAGTCTCCTAGACTGGTGGGGAAATGGGAGAAAGGAAACCAGACTCGTGGGCTCTCCTCAGACTGGGGGGTCCTGGTTGGAATGTTTGCATCAGAGTGGACTCTGGTCTCTGTTAACCCTTTCGTTACCATATTTCCAATGAAATACGCTGCCTATGATTTTCGATTAATTTTGAAAATAATCAAGAATTTGGAGAGATTTAGTAAAATAACTAACTTTCTCATTATTAAGTTGTGTTTGGAACAAAATGTTCTGACAAAATTATAATGGAAGGTTTAAATTTAAATATAAACACTTTAAAACAAATGTTTTTTTTTTATCATAGAATCAGGGGTAGTTTCAGGCGGGTTGGTGTCAAAATGGATAAAATAAAATTCGTATTTAAAATAATAGTTTCTTACATAGGCATGAAGCCTGACATTTTTTAGAGCCATACAAGTGAAAATTATGAGCTTATCTTTCCAAAAAGATATTATTTTGTCACACATAATTATATCATTTATAAATTAATTCTAACAATGTAAGTACTCAAAAGACAGCAAAACATATAAACTAGAAATAAAATTGAAGCACTTCGATGGGTGCAGGAATGGCTATGTGGTTAAGAAGCTCACTTCCCACTGCACAGTACCTTGGGCAAGTGTCTTCTACCATATACTTGGGTTTATTAATGCCTTGTGAGTAGAATTTGGTAGATGGAAACTTGTCATATATGTGTGTGTGTGTGTCTCTTTTACCAACAGATGTAAATATTGGCAAGAAAAACCAAAAACAATCGGTGCTTTTGAATGAAAATACCTTGTGCAGTAGGGTAGAGAGGACTCTTTAGTCATGACTTGGACATGATAACTGTTTTTAGTGTTGGTGCCACGATAAAATGCACTCTGTAACGTGGTTAATGATAGGAAGGGTATCCAACTGTAGAAAACATAAAAAATGAAACATGAGACATGGGCCTGTCTAGGTGAGTGGTGACTCCAAATCAGGACCTGACTTGGTTTGAAATCACCTGTCCAACCTATGCCAACATGGAAAGCAGAAAAAAGATGATGATGATGAGTATTTGTTCTGCTGAGTTAAACAATTCTTTGTCATCCTCCCCATCAGAAATGCAGTGAACCAGTGGATTGGCCTGTTAGAAACCTATAACCAACAATGCTATTATTCACCAAATATGATACAAAAGAAATAACAATATACCATAAGTCAGCTCAAAAAGAGAACTTTCATAGGAGTGCACACATTTTTAAGAAAACACTATCAATAAAATAGCATATATGAATGTTATAACAACAAACATAGGCAACTGCTGAGGCATTGAATTGATGGACCGGGTTATGAAAGTTACAGAAAGAATTATAGCACAATTGATTAGGAACAGATGCAGTTTGGCTTTGTGCCAGGAAGACGTACTATTAATGCCATCTTCTTAGTGAGACCACCGTAGAAGTAAATGAATGGCTTGTGAGAGTTGTATAAGTCATGTACTGAGGTACAGTCAGAAAGGTGAGAGTTACCAATGAATTTAGTGACGAATTTAGTGTGCAGGTAGGGGTCAACCAGGACTCAGTTCTCAGCCCCCACCTGTTTATTGTAGTTCTCCTGGCCACAACAGAGCTGTCTATGGGAACTCATGTATGCTGATGACTTAGTTCATATAGATGGATCTGTAGAAAATTCAGAGAAGAAATTCCAGACATGGAAGCAAAACCTAGAATTGAGAAGCCTAAAAGCAAACTTAGCAAAGACTCAAATTTTACTAAGTAGGAAAGAAGACAGGACCCTGGTACCATCAGGGAAATGGCCATGCTCAATATGCAGAAAAGAAGTAGGTAGAAATTCCATATGATATACCCAGTGTAAACTATGTATGCACAAGAGGTGTAATGAGATCACAGGTAGGCTGGCAGAGAACGTAAACTTTGTATGTGGCAGATGCACAGGTGTAGTTAGCAGTGAGAATACATATGAAATAAATAACTTGAAAAGCTCACTAGAAGTTGATAGCTTTTGCTACCTAGATGACTTAATTAGCAGTGGAGGTGGGTGTTCTGAAAGCATAGTAAGTAGAGTAAGAATAGGGTGGAAAAAATTCAGGGAGCTATTGCCTCTGCTGGTAACGAAGAGCAAAGGGTAGATTGTATGATGGTTGTATGTAGTGTGATACTGCATGGTAGCAAGACATAGGCCGTGAAAGTGAAAGATTTGTGCCGGCTAGAAAGAAATGTAGCAAGCATGCTTCAGTGGAGGTGTAATGTTAGTGTGCATAAATGAGCGGCAAGAAAAGCTAAACATAAGAGGAATCAGATGTAGTGTGCAAGAGAGAAGACTGTGCTGATATGGATATGTGATACGTATGTAGGATGTCAGTTATATAAAGTGCTGAGTGCTTGAAATGGATGATCCTGTGGAAGAGAGAGACCTAGGAAGGCATATGACAAAGACTGACCTCATGAAGATGACAAAAAACCATGACGAGTGGCAACATATGGTGCTGGAGAAAATCTGTCACTGATGCATAGTAAAATGATCGTAAAAATGGTGGTGGTGATGGAGTTTGGGATGTATAATATATCTACATTGGGTCTCTCGCCCATTATATTCCTGTTACTCCCTGATCTTTCAATCACCCTCTCTCCTATTCACTGTACCACACTGCCTGTGTAACGAGGGATGGCATTGGATCTGCCAATATTCAATCCCCTCCACCATTGCCTTTTATCACTCTACCTTTCTTTCACCATTATCCCCTTACCACTCTACCTGCACGATGCCTATGTAATGAGGGATGGCATTGGCTCTGTCCATATTTAGTACACTCTACCATCATCCTTCTTTACTGCTAGCCATCACTCTTCATCGCCCATCTCTATTGCTATCCATCACCATCACCTATCTTTATTCCTATCCCATATGCTGTTTTTTATTTAATCTCCTTAACAACGAGCATGTAGCTATCACTGTCTCTATTCCATTACTCCCTCCACTACCATCCTCTCACTGTTTTCCCCATCACATTCATATTCTCTCTTCTTTCACCTTCTTGGTTATCTCTCTTTTTCTCTTCTATTCATCCTCTAGGTTACGTTTGCCTCAAATGAACGGAGACAACATAGAGCAGAGAGAACTTTTTAATCTTGCAAGGAACAAGGTAACCTTTCTAGTGCTGGTGCCATGATAAAATGCACCCAGTGCAGTCTGTAAAGTCGTTGACGAACAGACAACGTAGAGAGGACTAGTTTTGCCAAGGACATGATAACCTCTCTAGTATTGGTGCCACAATAAAATGCATTTAGTACACTGTGTAAAGTGGTTGGTGTTAGGAAGGGCATGCAGCCATAGAAACCGTGCCAAAATTGAAATGTATGAATGAGATATGGTCCTCCAGCCCATTTAGGAAGGTAGTAATTCTGAATAAGAACTGATCCGGACTGTAATGATCTGTGCAACCCATGCCAGCATAGAAAGCAGATGTAAATGATGATGATGATAGGGTTACATAACAATCTCAGTAGACTATCTGTAGTACACTAATGAGAAAATAATAATGATTTCTAGCATGACACAAAGCCACTTATTTTGGAGGTTGGGTACAGTTGATTTACTTAACTGGTACTCATTTTATTGACCCCAGAAGGATGAAAGGCAAAGTCAACCATGGCAGGATTTGAACTCAGAATGTAAAGGGACATAACTAAATAACACAAGGTATTTTATCCAACAGCCCCACATTGGAAATGGACCACAAATTTGTAGAGGAGGAAGTAGAATTGACTAAATTGGCCCAGTATTATATTTTTATCAACACTAAAGAGATACGGTCAACCTTAATGGGATTTGATCTCTCACTCCTAATTCAATTGTTAAGACAGTTATAGATATTAGAGTAAGCAGTGGACATATAGGTATGTTTCTGCAGAGGTATGCTTGAAGGAAGAGTGTTTATCAGAGTGAAAAACATTCAATTAACTTTCTTAGGAAAACTATACTAGTGAAAAAAACAGTCACAGTCTTAAAATAATGCAATTAAAGTGAGGGAATGTACTTCATACTCCTAAGTAATAAGACATCAAAGATCTTACAGTGGTGATGCTGAAATTGTTAGACATCTTAATTATAGTGCCAAAAAAGGAAAGTATCCAAATAGAATAATCTTACAGCTTCATATGATACACAGACTAGGAGTAAAGCATATAAAACATTTGATCCGAGTGCACATAATCAGGCTGGAATTGTAGAATTACAATGAGAAATGAAAACTTGATTAACTATACATGTTCAGTCTTGAGCGAATGTGTACTCACAAATGTTTAATATATTATGGAACACTGTAAGAGATGATAGATAGTTAAATCACAGGATATGGTTAAGGCAACATACTCATGTCTTAAATAAAACATTGACAAAATGCTGCACAACTGATCACAAGGCTTTTCTATCAGTAAAAAAGAGGATCCACTTTACATAATACACTGAAGGCCTTGGAAGGTGCAAGATTTTCTTTCTTGTCTGGTGTCAACAGATTGGTTATATGGTTAAAGAGGAAAAGGTTATAAGTATTGGCCTAGATACTGTTTAGTTTAGCAGCATACATTAATGAAAAGTTTTTACTGCCATGTAAATATTTGTAATTTTTCAAATATTTATACATAAAAATGTAAAGCTTTATGATCCACTTAACATTCACACAGAGAAAGTTAATATAACTGTTGTTTGCTTAACCCTTTCATTACCATATTTCTAATGAAATTACATTGTCCATGATTTTCAATAAATTTTGAAAATAATCAAAAATTTGGAGGAATTTAGTAAAATAACTTACTTTCTTGCTATCAAGTTGGCGTTTGAAACATAACTTAACAAAAAGTTCTTACATAAAATTATAATGGAAAGTTTAAATATAAATATGAACACTAAAACAAATGTGAAACTACATCTAAGATGTACAATTAAAAAGTCAGGTCCCAAATGGCTTTTTATCATAGAACCAGAGGTGGTTTCAGGCAGGTTGGTATCAAAAGGGTTAAATCGGAATGTTAACAAATTATATATTATATATCCTGATTCAAAACACAAACACAATTTTTGAATAGTAACAAGAGTGTACCAAATAACAAGTGTATAGAAACAACAGTAAGTTCATTGATATGTTTATAGAAATGTATTGATTTAATTGGGTAAAAAAAAAAAAAAAGCTGGAATGACAGGAAAAAAATGTTGAATGATGTTTCTGAAATAAATCAAATAAAATTTGTCAGAGATAATTGTCAAATACAGGTTTCAATTCACTGTAGGATATGTTTATGTAGATAAACATAAAGCAGAGAAATCTAGCTGTTAGTTGGTGGTATTGGAAATGATAGTGGTGACATTAACCACCTCCTTAGTTCAACTAAATTACAAGAGGCACCAGATGTAGACTGCATTATTTTATGTACTGACTGATGTTTACAAACAATAAAACTGTATTCAGGAATACATTTTTGGATGAATGTATGTGTATGTTTGTTGTTAGTGTGTGCTTGTGAAGAAGATAATAAAACCACAGCCTCAAATTTTCCATGGGAGACATTGAATTTAGCATTTACATATTGCAGTTATAGGTATTATACATGTACAACAACGAAAATACAATCTGTAAAATAAATAAATTATTATTCTATAATAATTTGAGAAAAAATTACACCAAATTCCTATGTGACATGAAAAGAGGAAAATAAATGTTGTGTTCTCTCTCCCTCAGGCTTTTATAGATTTTATTTTCCAAATCACAGATAATATTTACAGAAAATGTCTCACTTCTTAAAAAAAAAAACAACAGTATTTGAGACTCCTTCATTATCTGATGTTTGGAAACTAAAGCGTGACAAAGATATGCATGTGACATATTATCTGAGTTGTAATGAAATATTAATCCACACTTATTGAAATTAATTATTCACGTCGCCTTTGTTTGCTTCGACTTGATTCATAGTCTTTACTACTGGATCGAGAATCCACATGGGTAGGACGCTTTTGCCCTCCATGTTTGGCTTCTGTTAAGAATTTATCTAAACCAAAAGGATCAGGATCTTCCTCAAATTGAACAGGGCCGTCTCGCTTCCGTGATTTATCAGTTCCAGCAAAACCTTTCTCTGCTTCAAATCTCTTTGTTTTCATAATTGTTTCAAGATCATCACCGTACATATCTTTGTCAGCATTTTTGAATGGTTTATAAATTGAATCAGCGATACTTCGATCTTGACGCCAGGGTTTATCATAGACATTATAGGCCTCGTCATCACCAAAGCCACTGTCCATCCCTTTAGTTCTATTAAAGAGTCTCTGATCAAACTGAACTTCCTGAGAATCTCCAACTCCAGTGTTTGGAAGACCTAAAGCAATAATTTCACTGACATCACGTTCTCTTTCACGTTGCAGTTTAGATCGTTTATCAGGCGCTGCTCTAGACAAATTACGATCTCGTTGTCTGTCTTTTGATCGCTCTTTTCGCAGTTCATCTCTTTCGACAACCTCTTCCTCTTTATCCTCCCTACGAATTCCTGCACGTTCTTCACGAGCTTTCTGGGCAAGTAAACGTAAATTACCTTCTTTTTTCTCCTTTTCCTTCTGAGCCATTTTTTTCTCAATTTGCGCTCGCATCTCAACAGCTTCTCTAGCTTTCCTGTCAGCTATATACAAAGCTTCGGCTAATTTGGCAAAGTTTTCATTGATGTGCACACCTTGCAAACCTCGACCATCAGCAGCCAACCGTTTATCAAGAGGAATTGTATAACCTTTAGCATTTTTCCAATTAGATATACAAGGAGGGATTTTCCATTCCTGCTGTTCTTTAACAGTTACTTTCCTGTTTGGAGAATGAAGAACAGGCGCAGGTGGTGAAGGGGGACCCCTTGGAATTTTTTTGTTTACTTTGAAACGTGCTGGTTCCATTGGATCTTTCTGAACATCAACCATACGTATAATTCTTTGTTTAGCACCTGAATTATATGAGACCCCTTGTTGTGAAGGGGTGTATCTAATATACTGGGCTGGAGCTTGCTTATCAGCGTGACGTACAGGCATTGCAGCTGACATTTTACTGGAAACAATTTTTTCCAGTGCCTGTCTTGTTTTCTCGGTTGTTTCCTCAATTTTTTCTGAATCTGGACGCTCCAATTCTGGATCATTATCATCAACATTTTTAGGAACAAGATCTTGGAATTTAGAATGAACAACTTTATCCTTACCGTGACCCTGTTTAGCGATTGCATCGTACTTGATTTTTCCTTGTGAATCCAGTTGCATTGCCAAAGAATTTGAAGTTGACTTTTTAAGGCCCATTCCAAGAGGGTACTGTACCACATGGATTTCCGGAAAAGCCCCGCCATCGCCAAAGTCTTCTTGAGTCCGTGGGATCCAATTCTTTCTGTGACCATACGGAGGTGCAGCACGTATACTCTTTACAGTTACGTGCTGCATATAAAGTTTGTGTCGTTCTTCATCTTCGTCATCACGATCGTATACCCGCTGCGAAGGTTGCGGTAAAAATTGTGACAATGTAGTCATCTTTTCATAAAAGAGTAAACGTCTATGGCAACAAATATGGAGGCAACTCTCGTTTACTAACTCTCACGTGAAAACAAACAGAATTCACTTCATTAATGCTGTTAAATCTGCTTATTTTTAAAACACTGTTACGTATTTTATAATTTATTTACTAATTTAACCAATGATAATTAATAAATTAAAATTATTAAGTACGATAGAATTTATTATACATTTCATTTCAGTGGTAAAAGCTTAGTGCAACAAGTTCGAATCTATGTCTATTCCGCAATATGGCGACTTTGTTATGGTTGGTATGGCGATGTTTGTTATTGTTAATATAAAGTTTACTTTTTCCATATATTTATGAATTTTTTGTTTCGACAATATTTTACAGGATTAACTACTAAATTTAGAACAAATATTAATTAGACATTTATTTATGTTATTATGAGCACACTGACTCAGAATATGACTAATTGACGGTTGTTGCTAAGACAACTTTACCATAACAACAGCCCGATTGCGTGTAAATTGTCTACAACAGCTT
The DNA here is from genome assembly GCA_027124095.1 of Muusoctopus leioderma. Taxonomy (NCBI): domain Eukaryota; kingdom Metazoa; phylum Mollusca; class Cephalopoda; order Octopoda; family Octopodidae; genus Muusoctopus; species Muusoctopus leioderma. The sequence continues at coordinate 28,007,052 of JAOPJM010001291.1, forward strand.
CATATCTTCGGGTGGTGCTCGTATAACTCACTGAAACATGACTTTATATGACCACCTGATTCTGCTATAATCTACTCTATGCTGTTTAAGAACATTTGTAAATGTGTATGTATGCTTATCTTTTGTAATGCTGACAAATGCTTTGGATTTTAATATATTACAAAACTGTTTTATTCCATCAACACTGGAAAACAATTACAAAAACACGACTTTTTAAGTTTATTTATAAAAACACATTTCATTTTTCCTTTTAATATCGTTGATTTGTCTTATCTTTATGTTGTGCCCCTTTATCTTAATTTCAGTGTTATTTATCTGTTTAAAAATTTCATTAAAAAAAACAAACCCTTCATAGAAGAAAAGACAATTTAAAACCTTGAAATACTTTATTATATTTATAATATTATTGTATAGTTAGTAATTGCATATATTTTGTCATTTCAATTTATTACCAGTTGAAGTCTCAATTCTTTAAGTAAATTTGAATAAAGAATTTATATTAGACAGGAGGAAAAAGTATACTGTACTTTTTGTTTCCATAATTAAATTTCCCAGTTGTATGCTAATAATTTTGTATTCGCATTAATCATTGTCTTCATTAACAAAATAGTTGCGCAATAGTTGTCAAGCTTTATCAATATTTTCACTCACCGTTCATTCATCTATCCATCCATCATCCATCCAACCAACCGTTCATTCATACATTTATTTCATTATTAAGCATTCATTCATAATCTATGAACACAGTACACATAAATAATACGATTTAGTTTTCAATTCAGTTATACTAGAAGCAGTTTTTATTTCTGTTACATGTAATATTTAATTTTATATTTACGTTTTTGAAAATAAACCTAAAGTTTGTTATTTAAAGTTATGAAAGTTATGTAATGTTTATAAAGGACAACCATAGATGTATTTCACATTTAAGAATTTCTTGACTAACGATGTCATTTACTCGACTTTTATAATAAGTGGCAAGCACACTTGGGCATAGGTCACTATACAAGTGTGCGGATGGCGAAAAAGAATTATTTTACATATAATTTTCCCATCTCAGTGTTACTTTTCCCTTCTATTCACAGAAATCCTTCTTAAAAATATTGATTAAATTAATATTATATAGATGCTTATTAGTCATTTAAAAAAAAATCATTTTAAATATAGATATCCATCCTTTTCCCCTTTTATTTCTCTCGGCCAAGATTTAATTTAAGACATAACAATATTCTGCAAGAGTTCTTTTCAGTTGTTCCTCCATACATCTACGAATGCATATACTTAGACACATCATCAGTGTTGTATCCTAGAGTCACTGGGTGTTTCGGGTCTTATACTGGGTGTTTCGGATCAATCCTCAGCCTGTGTCCAAGTGGCATTCTACTGACCTCACTAGTCACCCCTTTTTACCCAGGGCCAAGTAGATGCTTTCTCTGCTGCTTCAACGTTATTGTTGATTGCACATATAGCAACATCAGGAGAGATCAACCACTGGGTTCATGCAAGGCACTGATGACATCACCAGAGCCAACAACTACCTGAGTGAAGTGGAAGAGGCTGAAGTACTAGGAGTTGGTGGAGGACTTCCACTGGAATGAGTGGAGGACCAGGTGCATGCCAGTGAAGATGGGCATTCGAGGCTTCGCAGGTTGTTCCCTAAGTAACGCATATGGAACCCTGGGTATTACGAGAGTGAGCAGGAGAAGATCCACCAACAACAACAATGCGGAATCAGCAGAGAAGGCATTTAGATAGTAATCACCTGTTTTCTTATATGTTTATAAATCAATAGTTTGCATAACTTCAAGTTGTATTATAAACTTTATTTTGAATAAAGAACAACTTGAACTCTTACGATTCTGCGATGTTTTCCTATCTCCATTCTACAGAGACCTATCATTTAATTAACAATCATGCAGTTTATGTAGCTAAGAATATTTTTTCTTAATTTACCTTTATTGCTTATTTTCTGAACTTGTCTGTATCATAAGTTTGTTATTTAAAGCTATGAAAGTTATGTAATGTTTATAAAGGACAACCATAGATGTATTTCACATTTCAGAATTTCTTGACTAACGATGTCATTTATTCGACTTTTATAATAAGTGGCAAGCACACTTGGGCATAGGACTCTTGTGATTTCACATAATTCTGCTGTTAGTAATTAACATAACAATATAAGACAATTACAGAGTATCCAATACTACAATTGTTTTGACTTTATAAAGCTATATAAGGTGGTATACAGTGTTTCATTTCATTATAACATTCCTTTGATTAGGTGTCTGTGCTTTGGTGACACTTTTAGCACACTGTATTTGAAACTAACACAAAATAGTCATTTTCTGCTAAACACCACAGCAAACTGTCTGATATAAGGAATCATAGTATTTGTTGGAAGACTAAATGTTAAAAATCTTAGGTATGGAATAGCCAAAGTGAATGGTTCAATGGCAAATAATTTGAGTTTGCATACTTGTTAGATGAATGTCCACAAAGGTTCATATCTTCTTCCTTTGGGAGTAACATTCTGTTTAATCTCTTTGTCTGTCTATATAGCTGTCGATCTGTCTATCCTCCGAAGTGAATTTTCATATTTTATGGTTAAATTGAACTGTAAAATAATTACAACATTATTGGATATTATTATTTAAACATTTATTAATTTTTGATGTGAAATGACTGTGTAGATAGATAGCAGACTACAAACTCAATCAAATACTTCATTCATATTCACTTCTGACGTCTCATTGTATATTTGTGAAGGTTACTTAATTCTACCCATTCCAGTTTATCTGTGTACCAGGGCTGTCGATTTTGTCACTTGCAATAGATGTCTTATCTCTTGTATGCTTAGCTCTATGAAACAAGCTAAATACCAGGTGATTCCTTGGGTTTATTTCAAATGATTGCAAAGCTGATTGTTTTGGTAACCCTTTATAGAACATAAGAGGTAGTTTTAGTTGCTATTATGGTGTATTTGCCTGTTTTTCATAGGAAAAAGGATTGTAGTATAAGGTTGTAGTAAACTTCTACTATGTGTGACTTCTACTGTCTACATACATCTAGACACACTACTTCTAGTGTGTCTAGTTGTATGTAGGTGGTTGGGAATGTACTTGCATGGGCTGTATTTATTGGAATAGATCCTTATGAATTGCATTCCTCATTTATGAAGATGGTCCTTGAATTTAATTAAATTCCAATGTTGTAAATAATTTCTTCCTTACAAACCATCTAAATTGAATTTTGTTTGTACAACCAACATAGTAGATGATAAAGACCAGCATAAAAAACTCATAGCTAGCCTAAATGTTAAATATTTGAATTTGACGGCTGATGTAACTTTGTTGGCTTGACTTACTTTGCTATGGATGAGAATAGAAGTGGGGAATAAACACTGTCGTATATGGAAACATGGAATTTTTTTATTAAAAAAATGAAAAATATGCATATTATTGTAAAGAGTGAATATGCTTGATTGACGCAACTATAATATATTGCTGGTAATATTTTATCAATTCTGGAGTATGGAAATGCAAAGTCAACACTGGTGGAATTTGAATTTAGAAATGTGTGACATTAAATTAGATACAGTTAAAGTAGCTATTGATATCCTCTATACTCTGCACCAACTCTATCTTCCTATTATCTCTTACACTATTAATAGACAATAATTCAATGGTAATGGAGGTGACCTGTCTAATTGAAGCAGGAAAATAGATTAAAGTGATGATGAAGGTAGGAAAAGTAATTATTACATTTTGGCTGTATTAAATATTTTAGCATTAGCATCATCAATGATAACAAAAACAAAAAAATAAAAATTTCTTCAAATTGATATCTTGTGATTAGATGTTAGCTGGGGCCTTTTATAAATAACTGTTTGCTTCTATAAAGCATACACATTGATTTAATGTCTATTTTTCCTTGCTAGCATGAGTTGGATGGGTCTTTAATATAGTATCTTTATACATTTGAATCTAGTTTCATCCCACCTGTGAGGTCCAACATTCTCATGTCTAACTTAGCTACTTCTTTCTATATTTCCTTTGGTCTGCCTCTATGAATGGTATCCTCTATCATCAATTTACACCTAGCATATATCATCCATTTTCATTATATGTCTATACCAACTTTGTCATCTCTACTGAACACACAGACCAATGTTTTTGATGACCACTATTTCTCAAATCTTTCCTCTTAAGTTAACATCACCTATCTAGTAGATCATACTCAACTCATTCCGCTCTAATTGTGTGATCTGTTTGTGTCTGTGTACCTATATCTTTCTACTTAAGTTTTCATTTCTTGTTCTTGAGGAGTTGTTGGTTTCAAATTTGGCAATTGTATTCTTGTGATTTCAGCTTGCAGTAATAGCATATGATCTTCTAAATGTTTTAGTTAATCATTGTTGTTATTGTCATACCTGTAGCATGGAGATAACTATTCAAATATTTAGGAGTAACCATTACATGCCAGATATACCATATTTCTAGGGATCTTCTGCATTTATTCCCTATGTTTCACTTTCATACAGCATCATATTTCTTACAACTCATACAGCCTGATTTTTGTAATAAGAGAAAAACTACTCCGTGTTTTATTTTTTATGTTTTTTTAAAATTAATTAATTACTAAAAAGAGGAGGTGATAAGAGGAGGACAAGCAGGTGAATCAAATGGGCCAGAGCAATAAGGCATGAAGCTTACTAGTTTAGGGGGGCAAAGGTCATTGTAATAGCTGTAGAAGACATAGAAAGAAGAAATGGTATGTTGGTGAGTGAGTCTTTGTTAATTAAGTGAATGGTCTTCAATCGAATGAGGTCTAGGATGTTTGTGTGTGTACCAGCAACACCATCACAGATATGTGAGAAGTACTTCAATTTGTGTTGCACTTGAGCTTTGTAGAGGATCAGAAACTAATCTGAAGAATAAGCCTAGTTTTGGGGATGCAGTATGTTGGGTCACCATGAGAAATCAGATATTATGAAGTTTTACATTTGTAGTGACCTTGAGAGTTTATATTGTGTGTTGTTCATGCATAAAGAGGATCTAGTGTAGTTCTTTAAACATCATCAAGCTCTCTCAAACTGTATCCATTCTGTTGCCACTAGCCCTACCTGGCATACATACACCCCTATATGTGTTGTGTAAATACTTTAATCTCTGAAGCATCATTCTATGATGTCATATTTCTCTTTTTTAACTACTTTTTATACATTTATCTTTTTTCCTGAGGAAGCTGATTTCTAGTTCCTTGTACACTGCTTTGTTCCCAGTTTTTGTTTCTTGTTCACTAAAATACTGTTGTAAATTAATGTATATTAAAAAAAACTATATGAGAAATAACATCTAAATGAGCAAAGAGTGGCTTTTGATAGAGTAACCTATTTTAATAGATGCGTTGAAATTAAACCATACACCTTGAAATAGTGAAGTATAGTTTAAGTTACAATGATGGTAACATAGGCAGGATAGTAATCAAATGTCTCGCAAAGACATTTAACTATTCAATCATGAAGTAAAACTGGAACCCATTTTTCCAGTAAAACAAACTAAAACAAATAGACTTTGTGCCTTTCAGTGGTGCACACTACAATGACTAATAAGTTTAGTTAGATATAAATAGGTACCATGGTGGTATAGTTCTCTATTGTAAAAAGCAGAGGAACTGTATAAATGATGAGCGTTTTGTTAGCTTGCAATACTGAGCTGAAATTCTGCCACAAGCCAAACAGACTCATTACCTTGAGTTAACAAAAGGATAATTCTAATGAAAAGGAAACATTGGAGGTGCTACCCAGGGCCGGCGAAATGAATTTGAAAGTGAGGGGGCCAAAAGAGGCGGCCCCTCCCTCCCCTCCCCTTTATCCCTTC
>JAOPJM010001291.1:28069088-28080866 GCA_027124095.1 Muusoctopus leioderma
CAGATATTTTTTTTTCTTTTTCATTTCTGAACATGTTGGCATCTGATACCAAACATTTACGACACACATACACTTGTGCACACATACACACACAAACACTAGTGCACACATATACACACAAACACTAGTGCACACATACACATACATACAAAGAATGACATAAATGAATGTACAAAAATAAAATATATACGAATATCGATGAGTATGCTGAAGGTATGTGTAAAAAAAACTACCCATTGAAGGCATATATATATATATATATATAAATTTGTGTGTATATATATATATGTGTGTATATATAATGTTTATATATATCTATGTATGTGTATATGCATGTATAAATACATGTATATATTATATGTCTATGTATGTATGTTTATATAATGTACATCTATACGTTTTGCTGAAGGTATGTATAGTTTGCCATCATAGTGAATGTACATACCCACAGTAAGTTACCCCACAGACTCACATGAATCAGCACAGGCATCTGACTACTACTGCCCATGCTGACAATACCTGCATTACTTTGTCCCGGTCCTGCTGCATCTCCCCTGATGAAGGCATCTGCATGTATCTCCACATAATGTTGGATGTACCATCAACTCTAACACCACCACCACCACCAGCCACATTTCCCTCAAATCACAGCCTACAGTCTTAAATAGACGATACATCGGACAACGTCATCCCCGATGTACAACACGACAGGATGGTCATGGCTGAAAATACCCTCGATCAGAACTGACTTAGGGCTACATAACAATCACCAACACTCACCATCACCACCACCACTGTATTTAATGCACCTATAGTTGCTCCCTCCATATCAAAGCTATCTTCTGTACTGTCCCTGTATGTCGAAGGTGGTAGCTCCATCTCTATTACCACCAATACCGCCACCAGTACTACTAGTGCCGCCGCCACCATATTATTAACTGTACCTTCAGCTGCTCCCCGATGTCACTACTACATTGACAAGAAAAATGCAAACCACTCAGCATGCTGACTTCTGACTGTAAAACAAACTTGCAATGTATTGTTGAATAAAATGTATCTAACATTTCACCGGAGTCGTTCTTTCTAACTCTCTTTATTTACCCTCCTCTCTGTCTGTCTGTCTGTCTGTTCGACTGTTGATTGTTATGTAGGGAATTATTAAAGGGTCGCATGTATTTAATAAGAATATATCTGTGTGTGTGTGTGTGTGAATATATATGTTTACATCTATATTCGTGTATATATATATATATGTATGTGTGTGTGAATATATATGTTTACATCTATATTCGTGTATATATATATGTATGTGTGTGAATATATGTGTGTACATCTGTATATGTGTATATATATGTATGTGCATGTGTGAATATACACATTTGTGTGTGTGTGTATACAAGGGTAAGGAGAATTTAATTTTTAAATTATCTTTGCCTTCGCAGTACTTTGTTCATTGGGTTCGGGTCTGTATGACTACCAACACGAACTGTATATGGATGCTGGCTGTTTATAAGGATTCTTTTCGCCACCCCAATATATCCAAATATGCGATATTTTGTAGTGTTAAATGGCTATCTCCCCAATATGTAGTTTTGTGGAAGCTGTGATGCTGCCCGGACTTATATGTATTGATTATTGCTTATATATATATATATATATACACATACATACATACACACACACACACATACATACAGAGAGAGAGAGAGAATGACATACATTCATATATACCCAAACATTAGTTCCAGTATCTAGTCAATATTACTTCTCTCAAATATGTGATATTTTCCTCTATCATCACCATCACAAACTGCTCATCAGAAGAAGTTAGTTCCACTACAAATCCACCAGACATCACACCGTATTTGTCAATCTACTTCTTAGACTGAAACAAAGTGTATCCAGTGAGCTGGATTTGTCCCAGCTTCCTATTATTATATGTCTTCTCAAACAGACATGGCTGTGTGGTAAAGATGTTCCCTTCACAATAACATTATTTCGGGTTCAATCACACTGTGTGGCACCTTGGGCAAGTGTTTTCTATCATAACCATAGGTCAACCAAAAGCCTTCTAAGTGAAATTGGGTAGACGGAAACTGTTTGGAAGCCTGTTGGATGGACTGTACCTGTTATTGGTTGGTAGACTTAATTCATCACCCAGTTTAACATGTTACATGCCTTTAGCGGAATTCACTCTCTTGCAAGCACTCGGTCCAGTTCTCCGGTCTAAGAATAACACATGAGTTGTGGTTTCTTCCTCCCTTTACCCAACACCAGTCTCAGAGGCCTTGCAAAAAGTCATGGGTGCTGGCTTTCATAAACAAAAATAGTGCCTCTACTGAGTCCCTATCTTGATATTCATTTAGCATTAACACAACATCTCTTCTCTTTGCTATGAATTAACTGCTAACATTTTGACACAAATGATATAAGACATTATAAGCAACAATTTGAGGCAAGAAAAAAGCAAGATAGCCACTGATGAGACTTCAACAATGTATCTATTGTTTGCCAGGTGACTGCGTTACTAATTACACTGCAAAGTACCTGTTATTCCATCTCCTTAAACTATGTACTATAATTTGTTTCTGCTCTTTTAATTGTATTATTTTATCTCCATAATATAAGGCTTATCTGACTAGCACTAATGAAAATTATCTCATGAAGATAAAATAGTACAGTTAAAATAGCAGAACAAATTATAATATCTAATTAGAGATGGAATAGCAGAACAAATTATAATATCTAATTAGAGATGGAATGGCAGATACTCTGTAATGTAATTGGTGATGCAGTTACCCAGCAAGCTATAAATACACTGTCACTGAGCCTGCTGATTTTTTCTATCTCAAATTGGTGCTTATAATATCTAATATAATCTTGTTGCTAAGTTAGAAAAACTTAAAAGAAAACATGAAGCACACAAAACTCAAGAAACCTTTTCCCATTAGTACATTCTTCTACACCAAGAACTGAAGAGGTTCCTCTATACATACCTGTTTTCCATCTCCACATATTAATGGTGGTTTAATATCATCACATGTAATCACCTTAGGACTCCTAAAAAAAATGAAAACTCTTTAAATAAGTAATGAATTATTTAACATGTATTCTTGAGAAGCTGTTTTACATTAGTCTAATGTCAACTTTCATGTACAACTTGTTCCCTGTTCCCCAAGACTGGTTTCTCCACTTTTGACTGGGAACATTGTTCCCATTCACTTTTGTACCATTCTGCATTGTTTTCTAGTTTCCAGTAACTTATGGAAATAATTTTGGATGTCTGTAAGATTCAACAGCTCTATTAATGCAACACAACACCATACATGTCAAGCCAATGAGGGAGCCTCTATGCAGCCGCTTGACCTGCTAAATTCCCAGTCAAAATCTCACTGTATTATATGAAAAAAAGGAAGGATACATTGGACAATGTAGTACTAGATATACAAAAAGATGGTATGGCCATGGCTGGAGCACCTTTGATCAAACGTCTGTTCAATCAGCACTGACTTGGGGTTAAGCAACAACATGCATACATACATGTGAACACAGGCATGGCCATATGGTTAAGAAATTTGTTTCCAATTGTGTGGTTCTGGGTTTGATTCCAGTGTGGCACTTTGAGCAAATGTCTTCTACCATAACCTCAGGCTGACTCAAGCTTTCAGTGGAATAGTGTAAATGGAAACTGAACGGAAGCTCATTGGATAGACTATATCTGGTAAGTTGTGCTTTTTCTTTCCTTCCCCCCCCCCCACCAGTCTTCCTCCTCTGACTAAATCATTGAAAAACAAAAACATTGTTCTATGCTAGCGTGGGTAGGACTTTTTTTTAATTTGGCAAATTTGCATATTGTTGAAGTAATTGCTTTTACAATAGGATGCCATGATGTAGGAGCTTGTTTGCGAGCAAATCAGGCTAAAGGAAGCAGAGTTATTTTCCTTGGCTATGAACACAACACAATGGCACTAACACTAAAGTTTGAACTTATGGTCAGCAGTTATTCATGTTAATCTCATAACCATCATATCCGACATTGTGTTATTTCATGCAAATATAACTAAAAAAATGAAAATCTACTCACCATCCTTTCATATATCCTGTCCGACACAAAACTTGTTTTCCTAGATCCTTCTTCCATATATTTCTAGAAAACTGTGATGGGGAGAATACTTTTTGAAGTAAACTAGGATTATCTAAAGCCTGGAAAACAAATATGAACCCAGATGAATATACCAATCTACTGAATTATGTAAAAACTGTCATTCTTCATACACATCAAATGTCTTCCGCACTAATGCAGTCTCCTCTCTTGCACACTACAGCCAATTCCTCTATACCCAGTTTTCCCCTCAACTCATTTGTGCCCTGCCATTCATGCACACTAACATTACACATCCAGTGGAGCATGCTTGCCTCATTTCTTTCCAGCCTTTGCACATCCTCCACATTCAAGACCCACGTCTCGATACCATGTAGTATTGCATTGTATACACAAGTATTATACAATCTGCCCTTCACCTGGAGAGAGAGTCTCTTTGTTGCCAGCAGAGGTATTAGCTCTCGGAATATTTTTTTCCCACCCATGTTCTCATTCTCCAGATCAAGAGATGCTAGGTATAGTGTCTTGCTCTTAGCTAAAAACTTCTGTAATTGTGCTCAGACACAGTACCATTGATGCCCACTTACTGAGAAATGGGCATCAATGGTACTCTGTCCGAGCATAAACCCGAACTGCATTTTATCTAAACTAACTCTCTTCCTCATTAGCTGTGCTGTAACACTTTCTGTTACTTCATAATTTGATCCGTTAGTTTGATACCTCTTTAGTTGCTCCTTTCTAGAGTATCTCCTTTGTCCTTGTGGCAGTCAGTGATGATACTGCTACACCAGTCATTGGGAATAACACCACCTTGTACTACCTGATTGACTATGTGAGTGACTAGCGTGTGTCATACTTCACCAGATATGTTCAGTATCTCAGCAACTATCCCTAATGGTCCAGCTGCTTTCCTTGCCTTCATATCCTTAATTGCTCTTTCAACCATATAATTGTCAACTTCAATTGCTAGTCCTTCTGTTGAATCTACTTGGGGTAGTCCCTCTCTCCCCCAAGCATTCTCCTCATTCAGCAACCTCTAGGAGTAGCATTTCTATGCCACTTTCTTCTAGGTTTCAATGAGGGCGAATGTGCTGTTATTCTGTACACATTTGTTTTACCCATGACATCCCGATTCACACTGGCATATTGCTTTGCAATCCAGAACACTTCATGTCTCTGACCTTCCCACTGTAGAACATTGGTAAACTTGCTTTCTGCTTCTCTCCTTGCTCATTATACCTGATATCCTGCTTCTCTTCTAGCTACCTAATATTGTTCCTTACTTGCCCCTTTCTTTCATTCTTTTCAGGCCTGTCTCTTAGCTTTCATGGCTCTATCTCCTGTACCCTTCCACTACCATGTCATCTTCCGACTGGCTTGTAGCGGTTGTCTCCCTTGGCTGGGATGTTTGGACAGCGGTGGGATTGTCTCCCCCGGTGGTGAGGAATTTCACCACCAGGCGGGAGACCAGTCGACTTCCGCCTACTGCTGCTAAACTCTCTCTTTCAACTTGAACGTCAAGCCGAGCAGACGGTGTTCACACAGCTCCTGAAAGCAGCAACGAAGCCACGACGACGGCTACGATAACGACTACAACCAGTGCTACTGATATATATATATATATATATATATATATATATATATAAACAGACTTAAGATTAATTCAAACATGCTTAAATAATATTTAAACATGCTAAGGCTCTCGCTGCGAATTTGACTTGGAGAAAAGATTCTCTCGATAGACATAAAATGTTAAAAACACAACAGAAGCTCCGAGCGCCCCCTATATTGGACTAGTGTATGCACATTTCGAAGAATGTTTTCTTTTCATCGGAGCTTCAAGGAAGCAGGCTTCCTTATTATAAATCAGTATATGCTATTTACTGACTGTGTGCCATGTATATCACAGATGACTACGGGTTTCTAACATCGGAACGAGTTATTAGATCTATAATGAAAAGAGAATGTGAAGTTCGTGTTTTCCTTTAATTCATTAGTGGCGTCAGTGAAGGAAAAAATACTATAACCAGAAATCAAAGCGGGATTGTGGACGACATACACTACACACACGCACAAATTTACCTAATTATTGATTTGAAATTTTACATGAAACATGAAAGCTATTTTGATATCATTTAGTATTAAGTTGGCAGGAGAGAGGTAGAGCCTTCTGGCCATGATAAAGATGCCAGTTAAATTGAGTGGGTGTTTAAGAATGTCTACTCCTTTATACTACTTTATCTTACCGTTCCGTTACCCACCAATACTTTTAAAATATTCAATCTACGAGGCTATCGTAATTTCGAAGGGATTTAATAAAATGCTGTTATTATTTTTTGAGTACAATTCTCTTATTAGAGTAACAAACTAAATTCTCATGGTTTTAAATTAAGAATTAAGACGTTTAGTCCCAGCCTGCTACGCATAAACAGTTGTCATATTTTAGTAATCAACTTTTATAATGTAAATAACTCCAGTATTAGCTCAAAATGAGCAATACAACCAGTAGCCTTGAAATGGTTCTACCTAACATTAACAAGACTTTTGATTAAGTAAAAAAGCAAAGTTCTTCTGGAATGTAATCCTTAAATTTTGTTAATTTGTTTTCATCAATTCAGTCTGCAAAGACAAAATGTCGCTCTCAAATTAAAATATATTTACCATAACCTATTTTCATCAGGTCACACTAAATATTCTCCTGCCTACAATAATTTCAAATACAAATTTATCTCCAAACGTTGACTAAATTTCCCTTCTCTCACGAAACTATTAATTGTACAATCTGGATAGAGAATTCTTTGATCTGTTTGAGAATTGTAAATCTTCAGATATAACCTTCAGTATCACAGTGAATCATCTTGAGCCTTTGTCTTATCTACACAAGGAAGCTATGCTTGTTTTAAAGATGTTGTATTGAATTTTTTAGGTAGTTGCTGGACTTTGAAACACAAGTTCTTCATGGTTTTAATCAAATTGTTATTGCACATTAATCTTTCCTATTTCCCAATTTTCTGTACATAATCACCTGAATAGAGGATAGCTACATATACTCTCATTATTAGTGAACACAGAAAGAGTCTATCATCTCCCTTCTAAGCTAACATAAAAGAGATCATATAAGATGTATATAATGATAAAGAATTATTTCTAACATCTAACATGTATCTAATAATATATAAGAAATATCGAATAGTAGTTCTGATATTTTACGTTCCCAAACTAGCTTTTTTATGTTTCTTTTTAAAGATGATGACAGATGATATCTACTGAATTGCATACTCGAACGAAAGTTAGGTCTCCCACTGAAATACTACTGCAATATGTTATTCTTCATCATTGAAAATTTCATTAGAATAACGAATGACATTATATCAGAGAGAGAGGAACCGCAAATATAGATATTAGAATATATGCCTAATTTAGATGATAGTAAATATCTTTATCGAGATGACCTGTTATTTTTTACTTTTTGGGAAGTGAAACATTAAAATCGTTATATAGCTTTGTTTTATACTCCTTGCAATGTAGTTATTGTTTGATATTGTTGTTGATAATGTTGTTTACTTTTACTGATGTTTTATAACATATATTTTATCAAAATATTTGTTTGTTAGAGAAGGTATTGGAACTGAAGCTCGTTATTAATTACAACAGAAGTCTTCTGACGCATTAGATCGAGTATATAGTTTTGACAGCGAACACGCAGCTTCATTCAAGCTTCCTTTCAAACTCTCGAAGGTTGACAATTTCCCACATGGTGTTCTCTTACATCTCAATCTAGAGCCGTTTGTCTTCACTAGCCGTATATTTTGACACATTCGGTTTCCCTGGGTTAAGGCATTAATCAAAACTGTTCTGCGACGGAAAGCTAACCGCTAGTTTTGGTTTCTTGCCATTTAATACGGATATTATGAAAATGGGGAGAGGAACAGCTTAAAGGGAAGTAAGTCATTACTAACAGATGGTTAAACCAATTAATCATCGTTTTCTTCTCAATGCGAATACACTTCACTAACGTTTTCTTCTATCGCTCGAGGTGATAAATACAAATTCTCCACTTTTCAATATTTCTTAGAGATCCAACTATAAATAGAATTTTACATCTAAAAATTTTTTTATGCGTATTTGGGAATAATAAAGCATCACGACCAATACCAACAACAAAAGCACAAACTACAGTGTTTTGAACAAGGAAATATATCGACTTCCTGAAGATGGAACTTTAGTGACAATCTTTATAAAATAATCATTACAACTTCCAGGAAAAAAGTATTATTTTTCAAACAATATTACAGTCATCCTATCTATCATTTCTTAATGAATTCCATTTTTGAAGCTTCGCACAATAAACATAACAGAATTAAAATTGCAAGGAAGGTGACAAAATGAAAATTTAAAAAAAATCATCAGATCATGTAACTGACTTCGGCAGAGTGTCTATATAATAATTAAAATTTTATCATCAAAACTTATATCAGTAGGAAATTTGCCAAGCTTTCATCTCGAAATTTTAATCAAATTTTCAAGCAAGAGACAGAGTATATCTTTCAAGATTAAGAAGAAATGTAAGGTTCGATACTAATTAAGCATTTACGGTCTTGCCTTTGAACATGCAAATCACAGGAGATGGCAATAAACTTTCTAAAATTCATCAGTATCTGAAAACTGATGTTCTAGATCAATGACTCTCAATTAAGGATCTATAATGGCTAGTTCATAAATTATCCTTCGATTTGTTATTAAAAAGAAAACAACAAACATAAAAAGAACCCAAAGTTTCATTAAAACAAGACTTTCCAAACGTCTCTCACGACCTTTTGAACGCAGAATTAGCTTTTCTGATTAAATTTGTATTGTTTCGTTTCGTTTCTTAGAAATTCATTAAAGTAGGATTTTATTAATTTTGTTTTCTTTTTGTGAGTAAAATACGACTAACAAAAGATATTGATTATGTCACAAATATATAATTTTAAAAAGAAACAACAGCAAAAGACAAAAACCAAAAACACAATAAAGAATAGACTAAAATAATATTTCGTTGATCGGATGCTGTCTATTTACAAGGAGGGTTGATCAACGAACTTTGAACGGATACGCTGACTGCTTTCCTTTTCATGGAAACAGTAATATCCAAATATTTTCTCTCGTCACTTGATAACTCTTTACTCGCTTTCATTATTGTCGTCTGCTCTAAGATAAACGCAGACGATTTTTCTTTCATCAAATTCGTCGCAGTCAAGAGATATTTGATAAAACTGATAGTCTCCTCCTCAGAAAAAAATAAAAAATTGTCAATAAATGTCAATAAAATTAAAAAAGGGGGATGTTTACACTTTATTTAATGTTAAGTATTGCTTCATATTGAATATTAAAAGTCCATATCGCTTAAATTATAATTAACTGTTTAATTAGTGGAACAAGATAACTATTAGTTTTTAAGGTCGTCTGAAATATAGACTTCATTCATTGAATGTCGGTTGTTTATACAATTTTTAAATTTTTTTTAGTTGGTTGATTGTCAAGCTATGAATCAACTTTAGCTTATTATTGTTGTCATTATTATTATTATTATTATTATTATTATTATTGTGAAAAGTTTTCCTTGATATATGCTGTATTTACACATTATCCACCGGGTGTCACCCAGACACCTGAGGCAGATAACGGATATGATGTTCTTAATACTTAGGAGGAAATTCATAAGTACAGCAGCATTTTCCCAATCTTATTAAACTAAATTTAATCATTTAAATGGCATTGAGAAGTTCCAATGACATTCTATTTCTAAGTTCAGTTTTAACACAGTTCACGCAGCTAAATATTGTCTCTATTTCAGCATTTGAATGAGGTAATATTAGGGCTGAAATAGCACATTGAATGGATTAAATCCAGAGGTTTCTGTAAATTGAATAACTTCTTTCCAGAAAGCATCTGTATCTGTTTTATTTTTCTAATCAATGTTTGTTTTTGTCAATTGGTATTCTGCGAGAGAAATTGAAATTTCAGAAGCACCTAAATATTCAATGGAATATTCACAAACTTAAGGGGTAGCATTTGTTGGCTGGGGCATGTTATTTGCTGAGAACAGAGAAATATTCATCAAAACTGTTATATTTCCTGCGAGTCTTTGCTTTAATTGTTGAAACAAAATCAAGAGAAAATCTTGACATTGGGTCCTTAAGATATTCTCCTCACTTATTGTAATAGGCCTAGTTTCTTTGGTTTTTCATTCTTCAATCTTTGATTCAAATTTGTAACCGAGGTATGGTTTAGGATTTAAATATTCCTGAATATTACATGTGTGGATGTCAACTTTGCAGGTGGGAAGTATTACTTTGTTTCCAATTACATTAAGGAGGAGATTATCTAGCAAAGTAACTTTTTCAGCATTTTTTTAATTCAAATAATTTATTTACTCTTTGCACTTCAGCTAGGATAGGATGCATAAAAATAAGAAATGCAAGATTTTTCTCAACAGAATACATATGGAAAAGAATTTCTGCCATATAACACTTTTCACTTTGTCGTGATAACTCAAAATGTGTCTTCAATTCTATTCTATAATTCTCTGTACAGCTGGTTCTATAGACAGCCACCTTGTTTTATGGTTCATAAGACATTTTAATGGATTTGAACTATCATTAAGGGTTTGATATAAATTCTTATAATTATTTTGTCTAAGAGATGAATTAGAAAACCACTTGTATGTTTCTGCGATAAGAAACTCAAAGTTTTTAGGTAGGCACTCAACAGATATATGCAAAATTGCCAACTGTAACAAATGGCATACACATCTTATTAAAATGAGTGATGGAACATCATTCATTTTTTTCAGGATTGTAAGGTGTGATTGGGGAGGGGAAGGTCCACGTTCTTTGTAGTAGTAGTGTTATTGTTACTGTAGAGATAACATCAATTTCAAGAAAACATTTAGAGCAACCTCACTCATCACTCTAATCTGTTATTCTTTTCTCTTCATTGACAGCTTTCACACACAAACACACACAGATACACTCGCACATACAAATACATACACACGCACATACAAATACATACACAGTTACACACACACAGATACATATACAGACATACACACACACAGATACATACACAGATACACACACATACATACACATACACTAAAAATATCTATATTCAAATTAAAAATATCTAGATTTATAACCATTATCTAGATAACAATTTTTATATCTAGATGCTACCAAAATATTCTAGATCTAGATAAAAATTATCTAAATTGGCAACCCTAATCTTATCTAGCTTACTCACCTATCATATCTATCTTATCTAACTTAATCCACCTATCTTATCCGCCTTATCTTATCTGTTTTATCTTATCTCTTTTTTCTTATCTGTCTTATCTATCTCATCATATCTACCTCATCTTACCTACTTCATCTTAACTACCTCATCATACCTATCTCATCTTATCTAATCTCATCTACCTTATCCAATCTACCTTATCTTTACCTTTTATTTTCTACCTACCTTACACCCACCCACCACACTATCCTTCCACCTACCCACCACACTATCCTTCCACCTACCCACCAAACTATCCAAATTCATCCAACTATCTTCCCTCCCTCCCTCCCATTCATCCAACTATCTTCCCTCACTCCCTCCCACCCATTCATCCAACTATCTTCCCTCCCTCC
>JAOPJM010001291.1:28173438-28183502 GCA_027124095.1 Muusoctopus leioderma
ATGTATGTATGTATGTATGTATGTATGTATGTATGTATGTATGTATGTATGTATGTATGTATGTATGTATATACACATATACGTACAGACGACGTATGGCTATGCATATCGATACATGCACGTACATACAGATGTGTATATTTCGCGCATACAGATACAGATATGTACATATACACACAGGTGGATCTGGACATAGATACATACATGCAATATACGTCAAGAGCCGTTGCTTGGCCCGTCTGCACCTGCTTCTACTGTTATAGAAGCAGGTATCTTGGGGCGTGATAGGCAAGAATGGTACCACTCCTCCACCGACTCGCAGTAGTCCGCAGAACGTATATTGCCGGAATCTCAGTCTGACGTAACCACCACCAAGTGTCCTGTGATCTTTGGTGACACCACCAAATTGTCAGTTTGTCGCCAGTCACTGTTGCCACATTCACCTTTCTACTGCCAAAGGCCTAGTCCATAATCCTGGTGCGTAACTCTCGACACAGGGCCCATGCTGGGTACAGTCAGCTAAAGCCAGCTGAGCCCAGAACTCGCAGCGAACAGAGTCGTTATGCTCTGAAGTAGCTAAAACACTTCCCGCTACCCATACATACACGCACGTATATCCGGATGGACATATGTGCATATGTAGAGACACACGATTACACATATACGTATCTATAGACACAGACAGATGCATAAATAGATATAAGAATATATGCACATGCACAGAAGTACACACAGACATGGCATGTACATGCACAGCCACCGAAGGACTGGATCTTGTCTTTAAAGTTAAACTGGTGAAAGTAACGAATATGTTTCGATATTTATTAGGTCTTCTCAGCAAAACATATACTACTCAGTTGGCAAGACTTGGAAATGATCAGTAGATATAGAAATAGAGGAAATGTAGTGACATTTTTTTCACCAGTTGGCTTTAAAGACAAGATTCACTTCTATCTGAATCGTCTTTATTTTCCAAAATTTAACGTGGTTGATATTGTTGAAATTATCTCGATTGCTTGTTGTTTTTAGATTTTAAACACCACTAAAGGGAATTTTTGTCTACAAAAACCTCCTTTAGTAGTGTTTAAATTGCAGGGATAATCTCAGTTAATCGAAGTCTTTCAACTCTCTTACCGTATTTGTATTTAGCATGCAGAACGCCCCCTCCCACTGTGATATTTCCCCTCAGCCATATTGTTGATATTCATAATCAGCATCACTACATTCCCTCTATTTCTATATATATTGATCACTTCTTACTATCTAAGTAGAATATACGTCGCTGAGAAGGTCTAAGACTGAAACGTCCGTTGGCTTTAAAGATCTGATCCACTCCAATACTACGTTCGTTTTCTTTATTTTCCAAAAATTTCGTTTGGCCGTTGTTTTTAGATTTTAAACAACCCTAGAAGGAGTTTTTGTTTCCTAATTGCATGGATAATCTCAGTGGATCGAAGTTTTTTAACTCACTATATTACATATGTGAGACCCTATCGTATGGGTATTTAGTATGCAGAATGCTCGCCTGAGGTATTTTCCCTCAGCCATATTGTTAGCCATCGAACACTCCTCAATCCTACTACTTACAGGTGGGGAATTATAGTATCCCCCATACCTGTCTAGGAGCTTAGATGTACTTGGTCGTTGAGAGCTAAGTGTCCCCCGTACACAAGCACGATGCACTGTCGATTGACAGAACTTGAAGTGCTGACCTCTCAGCAGCTTATCCGCTACCCTGTCCACTCAGCTATTTGCACACCCTCTTCTCTTCCGTCTATATAGGAAACATTTATTCATTCATTCGGTTATTTATTTATTGCCAAAAGTGTTCCTCTCTCCGATGGTGATTATAAATGCACCGACCAAATCTTTTCATGGAAGCCAGGCAGTTTGGTTTGTGCAGCTAGCGTCTTTATTATACAGAACTGAAGGAAATCTGTAATTGCTTCTGTTGGCTGGAGTCCATCTTTAATTTAAGTTGTTTTCCCCACGTCACATTCACTCAGAAATTATATCATTGAGCTATTTAATAATGTATCAATTAGAGGCGGGAGAATCATCCGCTTCATCACCGCCATCACCAAAATCATCATTATCATCATCGTTGTTTCGTCGTCGTCGTTGTTGTTGTTATCATGGCGAGAAGAAGCATCATCAGAAACATCAACAGCAATTATAAAGCAGCAGCATTATCATCATTATTAATATCATCATATTGTCACAGTCGTTGTCCTCGTCGGCATCGCCATCCTCACCACCGTCAATGATGACTTCTTTTCCTCTTCTACTCCCGCTCCTCCTCGTCATCGCTATCAGTCTCACTACTTCCACCACCACCGTCACGACCATCATATCCATCACCGTAGCAATCATCATCACCATTACCGCCGCCACCACTACTACCACCACAATTATTAAACATTACTATCACCATCGTTACCGTCATCTCTATCATCATCATCATCATCATCATCATCATCATCATCATCATCATCATCATCATCACCACCACCATCACTATAATCGTTATCGTCATCGTCACAGTCATTATTGGCAGCATGGCTATCACCGTTGCTATAATATATATCCTCAATACAATTAATAGATGTCAGTCAGGCTTCATTGATGAACAGAAAAGCTACAGTTATAGGGAAGTACGTTCAATTCCAACAGTTAGCTGAATATAATTTCATCAACTATTTGTGTCAACTTATTTAGAAGAAAAAAATATAAATAACGCACATACACATACATTATACAGACACATACATATACATACACATACACACTTACACACATAAACAGGCAAACACACACGTATGGACTTCAAGCACGCAAACACATCTGCATACACTCTTAATCACTGACACACACATAATGGACCCTCTGTCGGCCTACTCATTAAGTAACGTGTCAGTGGCTGAGTATTCCACAGATACGTGTACTCTTAACGTAATCCTCAAGCAGAATCAATGTGACACAGTGTGCGACAAGTCTGGACATTTGAATTATAGGCACAATCCATCCGCCGGGTTTCCACACAATTTCCGTCTACCCAGTTTCACTCACAAGGCTTCGGTCGACCCGAGGCTATGGTAAAGATGCCACATAGTAGGATCGAATTCGGTACCTCATGATTCCGAAGCGAACTTCTTAACCACTCAACCATGCCTGCGTCCACATACACATACCCACAAACACACTGACATACAGTGAAGTTCGTATGCCGTGTGAAGAAGAGGAATCTCACGTTTCTGGTTTGACCTTTCACCTGAGAGAGTGAAGGAAGTTTTTTTGTTTTTTATCAACTGAAAAGGTTTTTAAAAAAATGTTTTCTCTCTCTCAGATGAAGGGACAGTCCCGAGAGTTCAGGTTCATCTTCTTCTCATAAATGTTGGCCGATGCAGACCACCGCCAGTTTCCGCGGTATTTGATTTTTTTTCCCCGTATATATATATATATATATATATATATATATAGCGATTCAGTCTTGGAATGATAATCATAATAGTCAGCAATATAATATAATATAATATAATATAATATAATATAATATAATATAATATAATGTGAATGGATTTCCGTCTGGATTCCAGACGATGAGTGTTCAATTGTTTGATCAACTGAACTGCTAGCTCATTGAATTAGCGTGACACGGTGTGACAAGGCTGGACCTTGAATTACAGACACACTCCATCCGACGGGATCCGCACAGTTTCTGTCTACCCACTTTCACTCACAAGGCTATGCTAAAGACACTTGCCCAATATGACACGCAGTGGGATCTAATTTGTGACCTCGTGATTGCGAAGCGAACTTCTTAACCATTCGGCCAATATAATATAATATAATATAATATAATATAATATAATATAATATAATGTAATATGCAATAATATACAATACAGTACAATATTATATAATATAGCAATATAAAATAATTATAAGAGATATTTTAACGATACTAAAGGATTTAAGATATTTTAACATGCGATAGAAATGAAATGAATAAACAAATAGCTAGGGAAAACCACCCACCTCTCCAAGAAAATACCCTCTGTTGACTATTGGCCAAATTGGAGAGTTGTATTATTCATCCTTAGTCACCGTCCTTCTTCCAAGAAATATATTTGAAGTCAGGACTAGTCTCTCCACTCTCATTCCCCTTTTCAAATGGTACCTGAAGAAAGGGATGAGTGTGTCGGCGGAGAAGAAAACTCCTTCCATCAGCACTTTCAAACGTGTCCACCATATCAAACTACGTATTTTGCCATAGACACCAAACAAAGAAACACTGTTTACACTTCTTTGTTAAATTTGGGGCAGTAGGACGATCATCGCGATGGACTGGCGTTAGCAGCTGTTTAACAGAAGATCAGAGACAGGTGACACGTCGATATAGGACGGACACGAGCATGCAGGACAGTATCATTTACGTTTAATAATAATAGTTGTTTCTAACATAGACACAAGGCCAGAAATATTCAGGGATGAGGAACTGTCGATTGCATTGATCCGAGTCCTTGACTGGTAGTTTATTTTATCAACCCGGAAGGATGAAAGGCAAAGTTGACCTCGACGGGATTTGAACTCAGAATGTAAAGAGCCGGAACAAATACTGCGCTCTAACTTTCTGCCGAATTGTTTCAAGCTTAGGCACAAGGCCAGAAATTTGGGAGAGGGGAACTTTCACTTACATCGACTCCAGTTCTTGACAGGTACTTTATTTATTGAAGGATGAAATGCAAATTGACCGCGGCGGGATTTAAACTTAGAACGAAAAGAGTCGGAACAAATACCACATGGAATTTGGTCCGACGCTCTGACGATTCTGCCAATACACAGCCATTTTTAGGTGGAGGGGTTAGTCGATTAAATTGACCCTATTACTTGACTGATACTTTATTTGACCGAGGATAAAAGGCAAAGTTCAATTCGGTGGGATTTGAACGCAGAACGTGAAAAGCCGGAATAAATACGGCAAGGTATTTTGTCCGACTCTCTAAACGACGCAGTATTTTATTGGTGCTTATTTTACCGACTCTGAGAGTCGACTTCGACAGGACTTCAACTCAGAAGGAAAAGAGGCGATAACAAAAAATCACAAGGCAGTAATACATTTCTGCTTGTTTTTAACCAATCTCAAGTTCGTTTACGTTAATGTCACAGGGTTACATATTGAAGCAAATGGACCTAGTGACGTATTGGTACTTATGAGTCGATCCTTCACCAGAAAGAAATTAAAGTGGCTGTTAATCGCAAGGTCAATTTTGGTGAGAAAACTGGGAATGCTTAAAGAACTTTAACCACAATAATATGGCTCCGGAAAAATAGCTCAGGGGAGTTTTCTGCATATTAAATACAAATACAGTGGGGTCTCACATATGTAATATAGTGAGTTGAAAATCTTCCAGTTTGTAGTATTTGTTCCGGCTCTTTACATTCTGAGTTCAAATTCCGCCGAGGTCAACT
Organism: Muusoctopus leioderma; assembly: GCA_027124095.1. Taxonomy (NCBI): domain Eukaryota; kingdom Metazoa; phylum Mollusca; class Cephalopoda; order Octopoda; family Octopodidae; genus Muusoctopus; species Muusoctopus leioderma. The sequence goes on from JAOPJM010001291.1 coordinate 28,178,911, forward strand.
TTGCCTTTCATCCTTCCGGGTCGATAAAATTAAGTACCAGTCAAGATGTAATCGACCTTTCCCCCTCCCCGGAAAGTAATTAGTAGACAAAAACTCCCTCCGGGCGTCTTTAAAATCTAAAAAAAAAGCAAGCAAGAGAGTTAACTGCCATAATATGTGTTAATCGAACTTTTTTGGACAATATAGACAATGTAAATTGGAGTGGCTCTGGTCTTTAAAGCCAACAGGTGAAAGCAACAGACATATTTCAGTTTTATTAGACCAAATCCACTTCAATCTTCATTGTCTATATTGTCCCAAAATTCGATCAAAAGATCTTAGAGGAGTTAGCTCCATTGCTTGTTGATTTTATTTTTAAATTTTAAACACTCCTGAAGGGAGTTTTTGTTTACTAATTACTTGGTTAATCCCACTTGATCCAAGTTTTTCAACTCTCTATATTACATATGTGAGACCCAATCATACTAACATTTATTATGCATAACGCTTCGCTGTGGTACTTTCCTTCAACCATATTGTTCATATTCATAATCAGCGTCACTACCTTCCCTCTATTTCTACATATATTGACCGCTCTCAGTCTCGCCAATTAAGTAGAATATGCTTTACTGAAGAGGTCTACTAAGACCGAAACATGCCCATTGTTCTAACCAGTTGGCTTTAAAGACCAGATCCACTCCAATACTGCATTTTCTATATTTTCTAAAAATTTCAATCAACTGATCTTATTGGAGTTATCTCCTTTGCTTGTTGTTCTTAGATTTTTAAACACCCCCTAGAGGGAATTTTTGTCAACTAATTACTCAGTTGATCGAAGATTTTCAACTCACTATATTACTTATGTGAGACCCTACTGTATTTGTATTTAACCACAATATATTAATGGTACTTATCTTATCATCCCTAAGTGAAAACAAATCTTGCCGTTACTAAGATAACACCAATAATTTGTCTCTTAAACTAAAAGTCAAGACTATGTTTCTGTGTATTACTGACACTTATTTTATCGACTACACAGTGATGACAGGAAACTTTGACCACTAAACCGATAATACTTATTTTATATTTAAATACATTAGTAATTGTTACAATAATATACTTAATTAAAACCAATTATGACAATGGTGATGATGATGATGATGATGATGGTGGTGGTGGTGTTGATGGTTTTGATGAAGATGATGATGATGACGACCATCACCATCATCATCATCATCATCATCATCATGATGTTCATGATAGTAGTAATGTTGGTGGTTTTGATGATGATGATGATGATGATGATGAAAGTGGTAGTGATTGTTGTGGTGGTGGTGGTGGCGGTGTTGAAGGTGATGACGCCAATGAGGATAATGGTGATGTCAACAATGATGATGACAACAATGATGATGATGATGAAGATGATGATGATGATGACAAAATGATGATGATAATGATGATGATGACAACGATGATGATGATGATGGTGATGATGTTGACAACAATAATGATGATAATGATGATGATGATGATGATGATGATGATGATGATGATGATGATGATGATGATGATGATGATGATGATGATGATGATGCTGATGATGATGACGATGACGACGACGACGGAATCGAACCCAAAAGTCCCAATTTCTCCTAAAATAATTAGATTTCATGTTTATTTCGGAAACAGACCTCGGGTCGTTGAAATCCGACTGAAAATTGTGTCTTCGAGTATTGATTCAGTGGCGTTCTTCGGGTGGCGAAATATTCATCAAGACCAGGAAAACGCCGTAGAGTTAGTGATGAACACATAGGTGGCGAACTGGCAGAGTCGTTAGCCGGAACGAATACTGCGGCAGTATTCGTTCCGGCTCACTGTGTTCTGAGTTCAAATCCCGCTAAGGCAAGTTTGCCTTTCATCCTTTCGGGGCAGATAAATAAAGTACCAGTCTAGGGCGGTGGACTGGTGGAATCGCTAGAGCGTCAGACGTGATGCCTCACGCTATTTCTTCCGGCTATTTGCGTTCTGAGTTCAAATTCTGCCGTGGCTTACCTGAGTGGTAGACTTAATCCGTCGCCCGGTTTAACACCACCACCTAGCCCTTGGGTGCCTTTATTGGAGTCTACTCTGCTGCAAGCATTCGGGCCAGGTCTCCGGCCTGAGGATACCTTCCTCCCTCCCACCAGTTTCGGAGGCCCTGGAAAAAGGGTGATGGGCACTGCCTTTCCTCCATACTAAGCAGTATAGAGGAAACATTCGGCTCTGATCCGAATGTTTGCAACAGAATAAACTCAAAGACCAGCTGATGGTGTTAACTGAGCGGTGTGTTAAGCCTGTCACACAAAATACAGTATATGATACGTTCAGGCGAATACCGTCTCGTTAAACAGCTAATACTCTATGGAAGGCATGAACGTCACAAAATACCACCTTCCCAACCATAAGAACAATAGACCTGGACAAAAGACACCAACGCTTGGTGGTAAGTTGTTATGGCGGTCTGGAGATATTATATTTTCTCCATTATCTAGTCTGTTTCTATATGCCAGTTGATATTGTTGTTGCTGTCGTTGTTTAGCCCCAGATCTACTCTGACCTAGCAGAACTGTGATCAACGGCATTCAAGCTGTGACCATCCAGTATTTGTGGGGAATATCTAGGACTACAGTATCTAATGTGTCCTTTCTTTTTTTAAACGGTAGGGTATGCTTTGAGGGAGATGTGGCTACTATTTCTAGCTGTTGCTTCTTTGTGTTGGCGAAATGTGGTGTATATAAAAGGTGTAAGTGAGTTTGTGTATCGTTTTGCTTTCTTTATTATATTTTCTACACGAGATATGAATGTTATAGAAATGCATTTAATTTCTAGTAGTATTTTTGTCTTTTGTGTATGTTAATGTTATTGAATGTGAAGGTTTGTTTTACTTGATGTTGTCTAGTGTTGCTGGTAAGAAGAAATATGGTGAATTTGGTAGATTCTACGTTTTGTATATGTGTTTGGAGCCAGGCTTATGTATCGTTGGATTAGTTGTACAGCGATATCTGGAGATTAGTGAAATGACATGACTGTGGTGATGTCATCCGCGTATGATGCTCTGGGTATGTTTTGTGGGGATGTAGGAAGGTGTTATAGGTATACGTAAAAAAGAGTGTGTGAGAGGACGGGTCCTGGTGGTGGCCCGTTCGGTAAATTGCAGATTCTAGATGTGTTGTTATTGTATACTACATAAGCTTGGCAACGTAGGAGGTAATTCGCAAGCAAGTATGTGTTTTTTTTTTCTTTCTTTTTTTAAAAGTAAGTGTCTATTATTTTGTTTATAAGTAAGTAAGAGGGGTATTGAGTCAAAAGCTTGGCTGATATCGGTAGTAGTTAGCATGCTGTGCATAGGTTTGTTTTGCTTTTTTATGTTGAAGCCGTCATGCATTCTTTGTGTAAGGTTTGTGAGTAGTGGAGTGATTGAGTGTAGTGGTTTGAATCCATGATGCCAGTTGGAAAGAGGAATATGTGGGTTATTGATATCAAGTACAAAACTTTCTATGATTTTTAGGATGTACATAGGAAGGTGATGAATCTGTGTGATGCTACTTCGGTTTTGGGTTTTGTTGCGAGAGAGGCTGTACGCAGTCACTCGACCTGCTAGAATTAGCAGCCAAATATCCCTCGAACCACGTCCTACTGTCTTAAAAAGGAAAGGTTACACTGGATAATGCAGTTCTGGATACATTTTGTCAGATAAACAGACGATGTGCTCACGGCTGGAGCGCTAGTCGATTGATGAAAATCGATGTATGTAAGTTGACAGAAACATTTGTAGTGCCGGACTAATTTCAGCCTTCTATATTCTGGGTTTAAATCCTACCATGGCCAGCTCTACTTTTTATTTCATGCTTCCGTGATCGATAGAAACATTATTAGTGATATACTAAGGCAAGGTTTCTCAAAGTGGGTTCTGAGGAACCCCAAGGTTTCGCGAACAATTTCTGGGGTTCCGCGTGACAAGGTGTCTTTTAAGAAAATTTAAGAAAATTTGATTTTATTTAAAAAAATGGTATTCACGATTTTCAAATAAATTCTCTCTCTAAAACAATTTTTTCTTCATGTAATGCCGTATTCAAATTACGGTGGCGGGTGTTGTCTATCAAATATTGGTATAATTTCCGCGATTTTGGGAAAATTGGATAAGGATTCCGCGACGAAATAAGTTTGATAACCACTGTACCAGGGGGACTTATTCAGTATTCCCCGGCCTTTTTAAAGTTGTGCTTATTCAAAAGAAATACATCATACACTAATGTAGACAACAGCTCCTCTCTGCTGGGGGATTGCTGCTTTGTGTCCGTGACAAAAACACTTGGCACGGACACAACACATCACTATGGTACTAATATTCAGGTCTTTAACCAGGAGACCGGCACGCTGTGACTCTTACATATCTACGTGGTGTTGTACGGATAAAGAAACCAACAAGAAAAGGGATCATTTTAAAATAAGTTCTTATTTGTTTACCTTTAGGTATGTGTCTATCTGTTTCTAAGACAGAAAAGGAGAGAGAGAGAGAGAGAGAGAGAGAGAGAGAGAGAGAGAGAGAGAGAGAGAGAGAGAGAGAGAGAGAG
>JAOPJM010001291.1:28192944-28204924 GCA_027124095.1 Muusoctopus leioderma
TATATGGACATACTAAAAAGTTGATATAAATACACAGAATAAATAGACAATTATATATATACACAAATATAGATAAAAGAATAGATACAAATACAACAAACAAATGCAATCCACACACGCGGGCGAGAGGCCACAACTTTGGTTGAATCAGACCCCCTCCCATCCAGCTCTGACTGTCTTTCACTTCTCGTACTCGAACTTCGTGCATCCAAAAGCGCTCGTAAGCATTTTTCCGGTCAGCCGAGCCGTGAAGGGCTTCACATCCTCTGGATAATAGTTCTTCGTGCGTTAGTTGACCGCCACCGTGGTCTTTAGTAAAAGTCTGCACTCACAACCTACCATATTGCGCTAAAAAAAAGTGACAATGAGCCAGGGGTAAATGTTCGCTGTCAATGCCCCTGGCTGTCACCCTTGTATTGCGCTTGCCCATGTATTGTTGTATGAGCCTATGTACAATTGTATGGCACACCAAACCGGCCTGTTACCTCGCCTCGTCCTCGGTGCTGAAAACCAGGTAGACACTGCCATATATCTTGGAAAGCACATCTTTCTACACATCGACCTGGGCTTCCTGTGACTGTTCTTTTGAGAGCATGTGAAGGCCCCCTACATTCAGCAATACAGAGGTAGGTTACTTTCCTTCTTGCTCACTCCTCTATGTATTACTTGGGAAAGAAGGCACGTTCCTTCGTAACCCACTTCTCCCATTTCTAATTTTTTTCTTCGAGATGACCTATGTCCAGACATTCTTTGTAGCTCACCACGCTAGAAGAATTCATATTTTTTTTTTTTAACAAACTCATTAATTTTCCTGTTTGTAATGTTTGTTGTATTTGTTTGCTCGATGTTGTTAGTTTTATTTTTTCTGTTTGTCTTTTTTTTTAAAATCTGTGTTAATATTTTTTTCACAGGCTTGTATCTCGGGGACGTATGTGTTTACATTAGTGCTACCACTACTGCAGCCAGCATCTCTTTCTGTTCCTCCATAAGACGAAGCCATCTTGTAGAAAATATAAAAATGTTCAAAAACAAACCGTATTTTTTCCATCCCAAAGTAAATGCGGTTGACACTGAAACGTTCCAAAGTATTCTTATCGGTAAAATATCTTCTTCTCCCTGTTACCACTACAAATCCTTGCATCTCTCAACGCTTATCCTTACCAAAACACGCTATTCCAACCCCATCAATTTATTTAGCCGCTGTCTTAACTGAAATCTTATCCCTCGTGGTTTTCGTCTCCGTTTCAATCCCACTACTCTGCTTCCTCCATTGAGCCCATTCTCGCCACTCTTCCCGCTTACTCATGTGCGCCACCAACCACTCCATTTGTTCATAACTCCCTGATTTTGACCGTGATATTTACCAGCCCCGTCTCCTCTCTTCCACCATCAACCTGTCTATTGCCTATTCCATAGACCTTTACATACACCAACTCTACCGACTTTTGTTCGGCTTCCGCTCACATACAAAAGCCCGTAAGCCCCACCAACTGACTGACCTAACCCTTACTGTCCCTGCACCTATCGCATCTTCACAAGCGGTTGTGACTCTACCACTCTTCAAAGTTAAGCGTTCAATCATTGGTAGGAGTCTCCGCTTAATACCTCTCATTCCATCTATGTATGAGTTCCATACCTAGATCGACTCCGAGCGTTTCCTGCGTCGCATCAAGCTGCGTGCTTTCTTTTACAACAGACAGATTGAGCCCATAAACATCGATTGCTTTACCGATCTCGGCCGACGCCACTGAACACCCGGCCCAGGACAGGTTAAGACTCTTGAAGCGTTTAAGACACCTAAACATCTCCTGGTATGAACTCGTTACATTATGCCACCTTCGACAGCGACACAACGTCGCTAAACTGGCCAACAAGAACAGGTGGTGTGGCGGTTTGACCTATACAAAGCCGAGGCGCTTCGGCAACTCCTTAGCCCCCTGTTCTACTTGAAATTTCCCAATAGACACACTCCTGTAAATAACAATTCATATCTACCACCATCCGGCAACTGATTTTCTCTCTCCTTTTTTCCACAGTCACCAACTTCATTGCCAGCAAACTACGTACCTCCACCATCTAAACCCTGGTCGACCCATCGTTTCCGCCTGCAACTGCTCACCGAACTTTTATCTAAATAGCCCGACAAGCTCTTTCTCATCCTTGGTAGCAGGCCTTCCATCAGACATATACGACACCAACCACACCCTCTGTCTCATCATTTTCTTCTCCCTCCCCTTGCCCCAACCCAGCTAATTTTCACTATGGACGTTAAATCCCTATATACCTTCCCTCCCACGATGATGGATTCCTCGATCTCAAATTCTTCCTGTACCATCGCACTACGCTGGAGCCTAATACTGCACTTTCCTCCTTTGTGTGTGGCAGACCGCTACCCCTTCACCTCCAAAAATGTCATCTTCTGTATCACATGCAAATGACATGCAATGTGGCTTATTGTATATAGGGGAAACTGGTCGGAGATTGGCTGATCGTTTTAAGGAACATTTATTGAACCCCGACTCATCAACATCGGTTCACCCAGGCCTATAGTCCGCGCCACATTCTCCATGCCTCTCCCACCGACGTCTCACTGTTTGCAGGCTTGTATAACGTTACCACTCCCACTTCCCGGTTTTGTAGGGAACAACAGTTAATCCTCCGTTTGAATACAACTGCACCGATTGGTATCAGTAACCGACTTGCTTTCCTCTAAACACATCCCATGCGCGCACACACACACACACACACACACACACTGATAAACGCCCACACATATACTTCACACATTCCTTTACCTACCCATACATTCACACACTTCACCACCTATATACTCACATTTACACACTGTAATGCTTCGTTCATACAACCCACACAATATCACACTTTATTCACACCACCAACATATTTATTCCCCTCTATTACGCACGCACGCACGCACACGCATACACACCCGTACACACACACACACACACAATCACACATTCGCAGACAACCATTCTCACACACTTGATTCCCTACCGTCTTGCACACATACATACACACACTCACACATACTTCCCTACTCTTCTCCCACGCTTATTACCCTTAACACATGGCTGCTCTTCTCTGCTGGAAATCTCTGACTCACTTCCTGTTTACTACTCACTTCCTGTTTGCCATTCCAGCATGCTTCATTTCTGAGAATCCCACATGTGAGTGTCCCAAATTCCAATTATTTTCCTTCTCTTTCATCAATCTTGACAAAAGACAACTGTCCGAAACGTCAGTATCTCTTTCTCTCCTTCACAGCGTAATTAAATTGACTTTGTACTCTTGTTTCTTTGTTTTCGTTATTTTTTTTGTTTCTACTCATGTCTTAACTTGGACATACAAGTCGACGGTCAGACAGATTTGGGGTTATTTTTAATCAGGTGGAATGTGTTTTGTTTAAAGTGATTATGTTCAACGGTTGCATTACTTCATACTTTAGGTGGTAGACCTGGTTTAACAACACCTCATGATCTTCGGGTGCTTTTAGGGGAGTTCACTCTGATGCGAGCGCACAGGCCAATCCTTCAATAACAAATACTTTTTTACGCTGATGCCCATCTATAGTCCTGCCTAAGTAGTGCCACTGATCGTCAGAACGTACAGGTGGAAATGGTTCCAAGTGGAAACCCGCTGGTAAATAGTATAGAGACCCTAATCTGTGGGTAGCTAACTACTCAAGCGGTTTCTTTATCAGCTGGCGCTCAATCCTTAATCGCCTTAATCCTTTTCTTCCCCAGTTCGAAACTGGTGACTCTCTTCATCGAACACTGGATTTTTAGAGGCGCACCCTAGACCATTGACCTCCGGCTAAGCTATCTGCGGAGATAGATACAGATGTCAAAAGCATACCATGAGCCTTTTTTTAATATCTTCCTCTTCGCCAAGCACACTAAAAAAATGTCGCGAAGTAGTTGGGTCTAGTAAAGAGCCAAGAAAATAATTTGTGTAGTTCTTGTAATACAGACAAAGCACAAAGAGAGAGCGAGAGAGTGAGAGAAGGGGAAAAACACAGTGATGACGATTGTGTGTCAGTATAAAGCTGGCTGCCTTTAGAGTAAATAGTGTTTCTTGTATGCAGTATAGGTGAATGTGTTGAGTGCAGTATGTCAGATTTGCGAGTGGTACCCTGAAATAAAATTGGTGGTTTTCGCTATTGAGTGGAAGGTAGGCTCCGAGTTTGCACTTAATTTTTAATTGTTAGTCTATCCCTTCGTGAATCGCCTTCTGTGTTCCTCTGGGCCAGTGCTTATCTCCTGTCAGTTTCTGTGATATCAAGTGGATGAGAAATATCTCCCTAAATAGAACGCCAGTCTAACATAGAAAATGCTTCCGCCGGTGCGAGTGAGGAGTTGAACTCAGGATTGTAATTCTACGAATTACTCGTCAGTTTTATAGTGCAACTGCTGCTTACAGTGATGAATTATATCGAACTGAGGTAATTACTTACAGAGAGGTGAACTCGAACGTTGAGAGTTATGTGCCGGCGACACGATACGAACCACTTGTTTCTATGGGGTGTTGTCCAGTTCCCCATCCACTCGGCCATCTGTCATCTACATTATTGCATGAAGGTCAAAAATCTCTCTCAATTTTATCTCTAAATCAGGAATTATCCATTGATAAACATATCTAATTATGAAAACTGATGCAATTGACTTTATCATACGTGGGTGAGATAAATAAAATATTCATTGACTGGCTACAAAGTTCTAATATTTTGTGAGAAAAGAAATGTGAAGCGGGGTGTTCATGACTTTCACAAGGATATTATCAGTGTAAATGAACTAAAATGGCTCCATCTGGAGATTGAAACCGTAGTGTGGATTCGGTTTGCCGGAATCTTAGCTTTCCCTCTTCGATGCTCCCCTCAAACAGAAAAACATTGATTGGTACACTTCTTGTAGCATATTCATGTAGTATGATGATATTTTGCGATGTATTTCCAGTTAAATCTTATGTTAATGTAACTCACTCAAATGTGGCAGAAGTTAACCATTTATTCCTCTGAGAATCTATTAAATAAGTACCAGTTATATATTAAGGTAATGTCAATTGACTGTTACTTCTTCCTTTCTACAAGAAAAAATCGTGCTTAGTAACAAAACCCTTGAAGAGATTTCCTTTTGCTACTCTTTCTGTTGATAGAGAATTCTATTCACGTCACTTCCTAGTAAAGCCATCAGTACTGCATGTTTGTCCCATCTAGCACCGAGTGAGAATATTATTCTAAAAGGATTACAGTGTTATCTCCTTGTCGGTGACAAATAAGTGATAAAATCGAATATCTTACTGATTAAAAAAGAAAACACCAATTGAGGATATTTTGTTTTGAAAACACAAGATTTAAAAATAAAATAAAAACAAAAGAAAAATAATTCTATCATTTTTTTTTTTTTTCGTGATTTTTGTTATTTCTCTAGAGCTTATTCGGACAGAGAAACTAGTGAGATCGAGAGAAATTCAGAAAAACAGAGAAAATCAGTGAGAGAGACAAATAGAGAGACAGAACAGACAGAGAATGGAGGGAGAACAAGACAGAGAGATAAAGAGAAATAGACAATGTACAACGACAGAGTGATGCAGCGAAATAACGTTATGATCTGATTGATAATGGAGAGAAGCTTCAAGTACGGCGATGTAGTGATGGAGCTTGTACGTCAAGATTTGTACCATCGTAACCAGGGTTGGGATGTAATACCAGCGTGACAGTCCTTAATTGACTAAGCATATTCACATCTCATAAAATCCATCTCGTCAATTTTACAACAGATCACAACACTAATTGAATAAAAGTGCTTAAAAGGATTTGATGTAGATAGAACCCGGAGCGGGGAAAGTCAACAAGCGAATGACTTCCTCAGTTTTTTTTCCTTTCTTCTCTTTTTTCCTTTTTCTTTTTTCTTGTTTATATACTTTTTTTTTACCGAGACGTGATAGAGCGTCCGGCATTATGGTAGTTCTGACGCGGCTCTGATCACAAACTCAATTCGTTCCTTTTATCTGCACAGAGCGAATACCTTGGAAATTGTGTAAATTTCCCGATGCGAACCGGAACGAGAGGATCACATTGGAACAGAAAGGCGATGAATATAATATATCTATTAGATGAAGCACTGGGAGATACATTAAGTTAACCTCGCTGTATTATGCATGTGCAAATAAGAAATATTTGTCCGGAACTTCATCCTGTACGGACTGGTGCTGCCTGAAACATTATTAAAGCTAATTAGCCTCCATTAATAAGTGTTAGTTTTGCTGGTGAATAGAAGAAGTGGTAGTGGTGTGGTGATAGTGGAAGTGGAGTTGTTTTGTGTTGGCGATATGAGCTTATGTGTATATATCTGTATATATGTGTGTGTTAGTATGGTTTTATTGTTTTTTTTATATAATTGTTTACATAGCAGTATGTATATGTGTGTTAGCATAGGTGTGAGTGTGTGTGTCTGTGTGTGTGATTCAGAGAGAGAGCGTGTGAGTATGTGCTTATGTGTGTGTGTGTTTGTAAACGATAGTAAAAATAACCGGCATAAATTAAAACATAATGTGTGTGTGTGTTTGTAAACGATAGTAAAAATAACCGGCATAAATTAAAACATAATGTGTGTGTGTTCATATTTTTGTTGCGGGGTGGGGAATATGTAAAGATTATAGATATTTATGGATCATCCATCTCTCTCTAGTTAATTAACTGCTCCACCCAAACTCTTTCTTATGTTCTCTTTTAAGTAAGATACACAACATCATTCGTCGTATATTACCGCCTGACCGTCATACCTTGCCCCAGTTTTCGTCTGACCAGATTAAAGCGTTTACTCTTTCGCTTCTTGAAAAATGAAGAAACTTGTTATGGAGCCTGCAGGGCTAACCCCTGCTTTAGCGGGGAAGATAGCCTTAAAACGCAAAGAGAGACTCTTTAGCTTCTTGTGGAAGGGATGCGTTCCACTGGCCAGGCGATCCCTCTGCTGCCAATATCCTCTGACTCTGACGGTGAGCAGGTGTGGTTGCGTTTTTGTCAGGTACGTTTTTTTTATAGCTCATCTCTTTGACGGAGCTGCAGTCCTGGTTCGCAGAATAAGACTGAGCACCTGGTATCTAGAATGTTGTCGGACGCTCATAGCCCTCTACTAGTTGAGCAATATAACCGGTGGAACTTCCAAATTCTCATTGGATCAAAATTTACAAAACAGTTTCGATTCTTGGTTGGAGCCGCTTGACATACGTCGAAAATGTCCTCGTGAAGGGTATAAACACAATACAATCTGATAAGGGCGATCCAGGTTTTGTGCAGTTTCCTCGAGTAGCCCTCGGTGGAATATTGGGGAATATTTCTTTTGTTGGAATTTTTTTGTTAATTTTTCTTTTGGTTATTTTCTTTTTACACGTAAACCATCACTGTATTGTATTGTATCTTGTCCTTGTACTGTCCCCTATTTAAGCCCTTGTGGAAAATAAAGAAAGTATTATTATTATTGTTGTTGTTGTTGTTGTTGTCGTCGTCGCTGCTGCTGCTGCTGTCGTCGTCGTTGTTGTTGTTATTTGTTCATGTGAGCACACGCGTGTGCAGAGCTCCCGCTTAGAGGGTGATTTCTTCCATGATTACTTGATAAAAAAGAGGTATGATAGTGCCTCCTTACTCGAGAAATTTAGCCAAGAAAGGGCAAGGAGGAAAGTGACATATCGCTGTTTTTTTTTAAATTGAAGAGGATTTCCGTATACCCTTGAAAGAGGAGTTGGAGGGATCCCTGGCCGATTTGTGGCAGGATGTGCTCTCTCGACTGGCATAGGGCATATGGAAAAGTGTGTTTGTTATCCGAAACTGAAGATGAGGCGAGAAGGCAGCAGAAGTCGTCCGCTACATATCGATCCACAGAATGGTGCTACAGCATATGGGTAGGAGAAATACAAGGGTGACGGTCAGAGGCATTGGTTCCGATGTGAATCTTAACTTATCGTCATCTTTGGTGAGCATGGAGGTGATCCGCAACAATATGTGACCAGGTGGAGTCTGTATGGGCATCCGGGCTCTAATGACCCCCGAAGACCACGAGGCAATCCCGGAGTTATACCCTATTGTGGGAACGAACAGGAGGACAATGAGACTGGTGGTGCAGACAGAAAGCCCAGTTGTTGCACGTGTGATAGTGAAGGTCTCTCTAGAGCTTTCTGCCCAGAAGAAGAGGAAAAGGGGAAAAAAGCATGTTCAGAGCGGAAACAGAGACAAACGGAACCACTTCATCCTTAGAGCCACCAGCATCAGGGGCTGCATGACGTACGGCACCGAGTTGAGGAGTCTCATTTTCCAGCACAGAATCAATCAAAGGCTCCCAGTAGCAGTTCTACTCCATCGTCTTGCGGAGGTATGGGAGAAACAGAGCCTAGAGAAAGGTAAGAAACCGTCGGTAACATTAAGAAAAGAAAGAAGGGCAAAAAATAGAAAGAATGAGCCCAGACTAAAAGTAAGTAAAATGTTGGAAAACCCTGACAAAGAGGTGCCCACCCTCCTGGAGTGCATGAACTTCACGATTATCCCAAATGGAAATCGAGACCTAATGGAACAGATATGGAAGCTAAAAGACGAAAAGAATTACTGTGCTGCTTGAGGAGGAGATAAAGGACGAGTATATCAGGCCCAAAGAGGATAGATAGTTGGTGAAATCCACATCTACGGTCTATCGATAGCTAATGGAGCTTGGTCCAGAGGATGTCGGAGACTTCGCAGTTTGGCTAAAACCGAAGATGCTCGCAAGTTAAATTCAGAGGATTAGTTTGCTGAAGTTGATCAGAGAGGAAGGTGGTCGGAATCATGGACAGAATACCTTGTAAGTATTCCTTCTGGCTCATTCTGCCGAGGTCAACTTTGCCTTTTATCCTTCGTGGGTGGATAAAATAAAGTACCAGTCAAGTACTGGGGTTGTTAGTCGTGTGCCTATATTAGAAACAGTAATAATAATAATAATGTTGTTTTTGTTGTGTTGCTGTTCTTATTGTTTGCTATAAACGGACGTCTTTAACACGGCTCCGGAAAAGATTTTAATTTAACATATTGTACTTGATGAAAAGGTTTTTTATTTTTTTTATTTTGTTAACAAGGGACTTCGGAACGTACGAATGTCCGCCCCGTTTATCTTGGGGTGGAAGAATAAAGTTTTTGTTTGGATATTTTTATATTCAATATTTTCGTAAACATTCATTTACTCGTGTTTTAATATGGCTTCGTCTTCTGGGGAAGCGGTAACAGGCGCTAGCCACAAACGTGGTAGCAACGAATACGCCCCTAAGAATTTCCAAAAAAATGTTGAAAATTTTTAAACAAAAACGCAGATTTAAAAAAAGGAAAACAGAATGGAAAAATTGATGACAATTAGACAAACAAACACAGGCATTTGCACTTTGAAAAATACACAGAAACAAATTACAATTCTACCAACAGACATTCTTGTAAACACAGGCTTTCGCACGCTAATACACACAAGTGGCAATAGACAAAATGTTAACAACGAAGGCAGCAGCAATGGCATATAACGGCGTTGCGAGCAAGAGAGGGGCGCTGAACACAGGTTAGATCCCGGAAAGAAAAAAATATATAAAAAAACCCTGTGCCTCTTTATCGACGAGTTCATCGAAGAAAGGACAAGGAGCAAAAGAACATACTTCTGCTCTCGAAAACGGAGCGGGATTTCATATGCCCTCAAAGGAGCAGTTAAAGGAAACTCTGGCCGATGTATGGCATGATATATGCTCCATCGATAGCGGCAGGGCGCACCGAAGTATGTGTCTGATGTTTAAGACTGAGGTAGGGATGAGAAAACAGAGATGAAGCTGGTGTGCCACATCCACATATATTGGCGCCGCAATATATGGGGAGAGGAAACACACGGGTCACTGTCAGGGAAATTGGTAGTGGTGTTGACCCTTGGCTCAACGTCACAGACTATACCCCTCCCCTAAAATTCTGGCCTTGTAAGAAATCATTGTTGCTGTTGTTATTATTTAGGTTTCTGATTTCTGTGTTTATTTATGTGAATGTATGTGAGTCTGTACATATGCGTGGCAACGATTATCTGAGGGAAAAATCATTATTGTCATTGAAGGTGGTGTAGTATCAGAAACGATGGGGTGTCGGACAAAATGTTTCGCGGTATTTAGTTAAATCCCTTTACGTTCTGAGTTGATATATCGCCGGGGCCGATTGAGTCTTTCATCTCTATAGAGCCAATAAAATAAGTACCAGTATTATACTCGGATCAATTAAATCAACTATACGCATTTCTACATCATGATTATGACGACCCTTTCCTCTTCATCATCATCATCATTATGTTGAACGCGGTAAAATAGAGGTACATTCTTGCAAACCATGCATACTACGGGTTTCGGCTCCCGTTTGAAAGAAATTCCCTTTCCTCGTATCTTTAGTGCCTTTTGTAATTACATAAACGTCATAACTTCTCATTTCCATTTGCTTTAAATTACCTTAGGTTCCATGCCTATGTAATAAAAGATTGTTTGTTGAAGTTCATACACTTCGAATTCCATGTACTTTGGCATAATAGTAATAATAAAGCCAACGAGACTAAAATATTATGTGATGTCTATCAAGAACATTAACAAAACATTATGCCACATTGAAGGCTTCATTGGGCCAGAACTTTCTGGTTAGCGAAACAAAAGATCGCTTGGTTTCAACAAGGAGTTCTTTAAAACTGGGAATTCTATATATTGTTAACAGCAACATATTATTGGTATCAACAAGAACAACAATGGCAATAACTATCTATGACAGTAGGTGGAAAATGGTGTCTAATATCGGAGGTCGATGCAGAATCAGAATCAGCAGAGTCCCGATCACCTATTTAAATGACCAAAGAGTACTTAGAGTCAGGGCTACAGTGAAATATCTTGATGTTGATTGAAATACAGCTGTGACGTAGTGATCAGATGTCCATGCGAATGCAGAAGGCATATCATTTGAGTTGAGTCTGGATATGGCCGTGAGGATGAGATCAAGAATATTTTAGAGTTGTTTTGTTGGTCAGGTACACGATTAGTGATATTAGCTAACCACTACACCATCTCTTTCTTCACGTGCGTAGAAGAAAGATCAGTCTCCGCTCTGTCCGCTCTTTCGAATTAGCCATCACATAGAGAAAACTTAACTGACCATCATTTACTAAGGAAGTCAGCAGCGCGATCCTCGGTCGACAGATGACTCCGTTTTTGCCTGATATCAGCTGTTTAACATGTGCCCACAAACAGATGATCTGCAGCAACTGGATGAAAGCGTGGAACCGAGTTTCTGGAACATTCTTCATCTCAGACACGCAGAAATTATCAGACTGCCATACTTGTATAAGATAGCCAAATAGTCAATCATGCTTGTATAACATAGCCAAATAGTCAGTAATGTCTGTAAACATAGCCCAAATAGTACAGCTTGGCCAAGGATATTTTGTCTATAATATTCGTCTTTGAAACTACTCTGGGAAAAAAAAAACTTGCTCGTCTGCACATCTTCCAGACCATTGTCACTCATATCCTCCACCAAATAATTTATAGAAACCTAGGTTATGTGTTGCAGTAACCACTTTCTTTTTTATCTCATGACAACACTCCAGGTGCAGACGTCTATCAACGGCCTACACTTCACTCAAGACTGGGATGGTGTGTCTCATATAATTTGTAAGACCACAAATACTAATAATAAATCATCGATTCCCATCATGAGCATTATTATCACCAACACAGCCCCCCCCCCCACTACCACATTCATTACACCACCACTACCCCACCACCACCCCACTACCACCACTACCCAACTACCATCACCACCATCACCCTTCCCCCACCAACAACACCACCCCTATTACTAGTGATATCCGTAGTAGTAGTAGTAGTAGTAGTAGTAGTAGTAGTAGTAGTAGTAGTAGTAGTAGTAGTAGTAGTAGTAGTA
>JAOPJM010001291.1:28318823-28336989 GCA_027124095.1 Muusoctopus leioderma
ATCACCCGTCCAACCCATGCCAGCATGGAAAACGGACGTAAAACGATGATGATGATGATGATGATATATATATATATAGTTGTGTATGTTGTGAGCGGTGTGTGTAGGAATTTTACGTCTATGATGAATAAGAGTTGTGAGCATCCAGAAGAAAAGGAAAAGGAGTTGAGAAGGTTAAGGGTGTGGGTAGTAACTGGGGAGGGTGAAGTTTACATGCCACCAAATCTTCTTGCATATGAATGAAGAATGTTGAATGAATGAGAGTGGAATGCAAAAAGAATTTCAAGAAAGAAAATGCATGACTTACCAAGCCAAATAAGGTTTACAAGCTGACCCAAACCTTCTATCTTTTCAATGACATTATTATCAAGCTGAAGTTTGGTCATTCTAGTGAAGCACCATAAGTTGTCAATTTTCAGAATGTCTGGCAAATAGAATTTATGTAACATTTTAATCAACATTGCAAGCAGTAAATGATACATTTTAATACAATCTATTGTTGTAGGAAGTTATTAATAATAAGTAAAGTATATGAACTAAGCAGCACTAACTACAAAAAGCTCTGTTTGTGAAAGAATTTAAGGTTACCAATCTATGTAAGAAATATGACTACATTGTTGTGGACATGTTATATGAATGGATGATATAAGTTTGATGGTATATATTGTGAATGCAGCATGGGCAAATGGTTAATAAGTTCCCTTCGCAATCACAAGGTCCCGGATTCAATCCCACTGTGTGGTATCTCGCGCAAGTGTCTTTACCATAGCCTCAGTTTGACCCAAGCCTTGTGAGTGAATTTGGGGAGATGGAAACTGTATGGAAGCTCGTTGGATGAATTGTACCTGTAATTCAAAGGTCCAGCCTTGTCATACTGTGTCATGCTGATTCTACCTAAGGATTACATTAAGAGTACACGTGTTTGTGGAATGCTCA
This sequence comes from Muusoctopus leioderma, assembly GCA_027124095.1. Classification (NCBI taxonomy): domain Eukaryota; kingdom Metazoa; phylum Mollusca; class Cephalopoda; order Octopoda; family Octopodidae; genus Muusoctopus; species Muusoctopus leioderma. The sequence continues at coordinate 28,319,760 of JAOPJM010001291.1, forward strand.
GCTGCTTACATGCTGATTCAATGAGTAGGCTGTTCCATTGATCAAACAATTAGAACATTCATCGTTGAAACCAACAGAGATCAATCATAGGTTTGGTGGTGATGTTCTTGGCTGTTTATATGTTGTTGTTGTTGTCAATGTTTTGCCCCAGCTCAGCCCTAACTGAGCAGACCTACAACCAAATGTGTTCAAACCATGATTATCCTATTATCATCTACATTATCCTGCATGTCTCCTTCATTTTTAAGGCTGAAAGGTGTGATTTGAAGGAGATTTGGCTGCTATTTCTAGTAGATCAAGCGACCACATAGAGGTTCCCTCTTTGGCTCAGTTTATAATATGCTATACTTTTTGGCAGTAACATAACTATTTTTTACAATCACAGAATTCTATGCCTGATTCTAGCTCCAATTCTAACGTTTCTAGATCCAACAAAAGCTAAAATTTAATCTTTGGCAAAATCTCTTGAGAATGGTTATATCCAACCATATATTGACGGGTTAGTAGTTAAGGTATCAGAATATTGACTTAAATGTCATAAGTTTAAGGCCAAATTTTGGCACCGCATAAATCTATATGCCTCAGTGAACCTAATAGACAAAAACAGACCAATTCCATACCATATCATAGTTGAATGATATCTAGTTAAATAAAACTACCTCGCGCCCAAAATTCATGTAACTGTGGAATAATTTCATTTTAAATCAGCAAGATTTTGTTAGAAGAGCTACTACTACTACTACTATTACTACTACTACTACTACTACTACTACTACTACTACTACTACTACTACTTATTACAATAGCATAAAGTACCCAAAATAAAAATGAGCTTTAAAAATAACATGATAATGCTACTGACAATGATGAGAAAAAAATAATAATAATATGATGTAGCAGATAAAAGAGAACAAATAAAGGGAATAATAGACGAAATAGAATTCAAATACAGAATATATTGTTGTTTTTCAGACCTTGTTAAAATTAGTCATGCTAATGTTGTATGAATAGTTATATATCATCATCATCGTTTCACGTCCATTTTTCCATGCTAGCATGGGTTGGACGGAGATTTCTTGAGGCAGCATTTTAGTCGGATGCCCTTCGTGTCACCAACCATACTGATTGAGTATGGGATACTGATTAAGTATCTATCTATCTATCTATATATATATATATGTTGTATGATGACCAAAGAGTTGATGTTTCATATCCTGTCACCAGCACTCCATGTCGCTTAACTCTCTCTAACTCAGCATACCTAACTATAAATAGGTACCATAAGTGTTGCAATTTTTCCACTATAGACAGTGGAAGCACTGTATAATTGGCAAGTTTTTTTGTTTTGTTTTCTTCGGTTTATTTTTAATTCCTTGAGTCAAAATCCTCTCGTAAGTATTGTTGAAAGTGTGATGCATTCTGCCAGACTGACTTGCCCAAAATAAATTACACAAAAAGGAAGACTTCAAGTGATTCTTGTATGATCATATTGACTAATGGGATTGACATAACATCACATCATTATATGTAGTTATTGATAACAGGATTTAAAGTTAGAGTAGTTGTTTGTTGTAGCCTTGAGTGTACTTGAAGAGCTTAACAAACTATTTGAAGCTTTTAATGTTAATCAGTGACATAAAGTTTGTCAATGGATTTTATTCATGTCTTACTGATAGAAACTGGGCAATGGAACTGACAAAATATGTGTTGCCAGTAGAAATCTAAGAAATGAATGATGGGTTGCACTGACAAGTTCTATTTATATTAATGTTTTTATTGTTATCTTCATATACCACTTTATAAAGAATTTCTCATCACAAACTAATTAAAAAATCCACCAATGAAAATTTTTCTTCATGTAGTATCTCTAAGGAAAGTGAGCCTGAAAATCTCCATTCTCATCCAAGCTATACCAATTGGCAAATTTGAGCAGAACACAGGCAACTAATGAAACACATGGCTATCATATAGTGCTTCTGCTTACAGCAGAACTGTACTACATGGAATTTCTTTACAGTTTGGAACATTGAAAGTTATATAAAACTGCCAGTCACACAGTACAGCACTTGTGATGAAATATCAAGTGTCAGACAGCAGACCAGCACCTTATTGTCTCTGCCAGCTAAAAATGTCATATACAACTTTAGTTTGTTAACTCTCACAATATCCACATAGGATTGACTTTGCCTTTTATCCTTTGGAAACCCCCCCCCCCCAATCCTAGATATCTATTCAGAGAGAACTATTTCAGAGTTTGGTGCAGATAAGAAATAACTTGAGAATAAACTCTTTCCAGCTAATAAGAAATAACACTGCGAAGACTGGTTGCCTTGTTGGGTTAGAGTGATCGGAGAAGTTTTAGCACTTAGCAACTGGGTCTATGTAGTGGGGAAGCAAAATATACAACAAATGTGGTGGCTTTATCGATAGGAATGTTACCTATAGAGCCACCTTAACTGAGGAGTTACAAATAAGAGGATTCTGAAAAGTTAGTATAGAGCCTTTTGGGAAGAGACCAGAGGGCTCAGATACAATTCAAGAGGCAAAAAAGCTTGCAAGATATGCAGTGCAAGACGGCATCCTTTGCTTTCCTGATTGGGTTTTTGCAAGCATTGTAATGGTGGGGGAAAGCATTCCATATCCTACACAAAACACTTTCTCAATACTTTCTCTCTATATCAGTTTCCCTCTGAAATTCCTTCTCAACCCACATTTTTGCTACAGACATCAATATCAGATGTTCAACAATTTTGATCTCACCAGTCTGGGAGTCCTGCCTACTAATGTCATGGGCACTGCCCTTCCTCCTCTAACTAACTAATAAAAAAAGTTGGTGACAGTGATTGGATTTCTCCAGGTTTTGTATACAGTGTTCTTCACCTGTATACCTACAGTGCAGCTGCAAGTGAACCACTTTGTGGTTTGGGGGTCTAGGAAGATGATATTGGTTATTTGTTTAGCTGTCTCAATAATGAAGAACATTTGCTACTAAGGATAGCCAGCATGGAATTGGTGGAACTCCGACAAGTTAGCTGACTTGAAATACTAGGGGATTCAAGAGCAGGGATGTTGTGTTGTAGGTTATCTTGATCAGGCGATTTGATGAGAGCAGAGAATTTGAAGGCCGAGTTTAGAGATGAAAAAGAGGTTGAGATTATTTGAAGAGTTGGTGCATTAGACAGAGATATGGGTAGGTGAGGAGTATAACTAGTGCAGACATTTCAAAATGTATCTCACTGGTAAGTAAACCTCCATTGCACTTGAGGATTTTGTCTGAAATATCAACTACACCAAGTGCCTTGTTGTTTTGTGATAGCATGGCTAATTTTCCCTTGAAGTGTTGCTATAAAATAAAGAGAACTAAGAGGGGTGGTACTGTAGTGAAAATAGCATTCAAAACTGTTTCTACTGGTTGGGCACGTTTGAAGCTATGATGTTGTGCTAGTAATATGTTAGAGCCAAACTAAACAACTCTACTCATTCCCTATTTCAAAACAGTATTTGAACCTAAGAAATGAATGAAATGCAATCCAATAGCTATATCTAATCCAACAATGTAATCAATAAATCAATATAGTTAATGTATAATTTCTTCTAGATGTATGATATATAATTAGTACTATGCCAACAGAAAAAAAAATGGCAAAGAGAATTCTGCATTGGGTATCTAATGTGATCATTGGAATCTTTAATCAAAATATTGATATATTACATAGGTATGAGGACTGAGGTTTTTAAGGCATGTGTTATGCTCAAAGCTATTAGCAATAAAGCTATTAGCAATAAAAATGAAGTGAAATAGCTATTTTGAATTTTAGACTTAGTTGACTGAGAATTTGCCTCTGCCTTATGACATTGCTTATCTTCATTAAAATTATTATTTTCTAAATGTTTTTACAGTAAATAAACAGACCTAAATAGGATAGTTTTGAAGAATTGTCCACATGATTCAATGCAAAACAAAACTTCATTCCTGAATCTTGACTCACTAGCTTTCATGTCATCAGACATAACAAAAGATAAAACTTTTATTGAGAAATTCTCAATGCATTTCACACTTATATAATGTGTTATGTATAGTGTCATTTATTAAATAAATAAAATGGTTTCATTCTTTCATTCTAATATGATACTGCTGCGTTTTTTAAAAAAAGCTGTGAATCTTGAAGCTTTTATAGTTAATATTTGATACTTCAGTCAATAATCAAAATGATATTTTTTAAATATCAAATGAAAACTCTGCTTTGTTTCCTCTTCATGCAAATAGTAGGAAATATTTCTACAAAGAACTAAGAAAAAGTAGAATGATAGACTCAATGATTGAATGAAAGAAAAGAAAAGGGAAGAAAGTTAATGTATAACATACTCTTAAAATCTAATCTGAGATGTAGAACATGAGCAAAATCAATGCCTTCTTTTTTAACAATTTCTCCAGCCTCGTATTTTGGTCCTTGTTCTTCTACTGCCTGACGTAACATCACTTCCTCAATAACTGCAGGTTCAATGGAATCGTAAAGGCGACTCATTGTAACTAAGAAATAAAAGCATATAAAAGTCAAATAGCATAGATATCATCATCATCATTTTACATCCGTTTTCCATGCTGGCATGGGTTGGACAGGTGATTACGGCCCGCGTCGATTGTGAATGGAGTCACCACTCTCCTAGATGGGTCAGGGGACCACACCTCACACATGTTTCGTTTAGCTTGGTTTCTATGGCTGGATGCCCTGCCTAACACCAACCACTTTACAGAGTGTACTGGGTGCATTTATCGTGGCACCAATATTAGATATAATAAAAGAAATGTGGTAGTTGAATCATTAAGGTGCTAAACTATAGGTAAGGACTTCAAAACTAGCCACAAACATTATATCGAAACCTTAGGTAAGGTTTTTGAAGCAACCTAACTGAGAACATACCACACTCATTTCATATTTGAATGGTTAGTGCTTGAAAGTACATCTGTTTGTGAAACATCGATTTTTTACAAGAGCTGCATTTCATTGCAGAACTATCCAGCTCTAATGGATGTAATAAAAGTGAAATAAATCCATGATTTAGGTAAATAAAATAATCCCTTGTGATGTCAAAAGCAAAATTTCAACTGTAAGTCAATCCAGGCTCTTGAAAAGAAGTTTTGACATCTGGATCATAAGGTGAACATTGAGTTAGCATAAAATCAAAAGCACAAATTCAGAGACTGTGGATTAATGTTTCAAAAATCTTGCCTAGGATTATTGAACCTTCTATCTATCTATGGTAAAAAAATAAATGCCACACTGACAAAAGTTGTGGACCAACTTAGGGCACAGTTGTGAATTCATACATCTTCTTCATTCAATGCCCATTTAACTTACCATACAGCATAACACTTCTTGCCACATATGCCACATATTTTACTTTTTATACAGAGAAAAATTTAAAAAAAAGGATGTTTTATTCTTTAGAAAGAAATACACAGCCTCTACAAAACCATCATCGTCTCTGCACCTATCAGATTGTCAGACCACTTCCTAATTACGATAACCCCCCACCTCTACATACAACGCAATGCACCCCACTTCCCAGAACCTATGGCTCTTCAAGTCAGCTAACTGGTTAGAGCACTGTTAGTTTTACATTAACTATCCCAGCAGCAAATGTGCTTCACTGCTGACCCATCCAAGACAACTAAGCAGGTGATCAAAACTGCTTCTAAGGCATTTCCCTTCACACAACCAAAGCTCATAACCTCAAAATCCCCAAGTGGTTCACACACAGTTGTGCTGCAGAAGTACAGGCTAATAGTACTGCCTACAACTCCTGGAAAAAATTAACCACCTCTACCAACTGGGTAGATTTTACCCACTACTCCAACTCATGCAAGACTAACGTCTGTAAAACAAAAGATGCCTTCATGCATTGCACAGCCTGGAAAACTCTCCTGCCTCCCAAATTGCATCCAGTCCTTTTAGTTCCTTGTCAAAAGATCTCTACCAACTTTGCAGAATACTCCTACCTACCATTCCTCAAACATGTTGGCATCATAAGCAGTACTTTAGTGGAGAAATCTTCCATGTTTACTGATCGATTTGCTTTGGACTTCACATTGAACACACTCATAAAACTCCAATGCAAGCTTTCAAAATAAAAACTAGCAACACAAGGCATGTTAATATAATAAACACATATATACCACCACTGACCTCACTAATCATCCCACCAGGCTACACAACCAACTACAACACATTAACACTCTCACAAACACCATCACTTGGGGAGACCTTTGTTATCTGTACTATTTGAAAATGTCCTGGCTTTCAAATAGACAAGTAACATAACAGCATCACAACTAAAATCCCTCTACACACTAAACACTCCACACCAACACACACACACACATACCTCACCAAGCTAACTACAACAGCTCTTTCCCAGACATCCCCTTCTGTTTCACATGTCTAGCTACCACAACCAGTTGGCAAATAATCCCTAAACTTTCTTTGGACCACCTACCAATTATCATTACAACACACTCACACATCAATGAAGAAAGCAAAAACATTTTTACAAACTTCAAAATAACCCAATGGAACGAGTTCCACCAAGAAACAGAATCAAGGTTTTCAGAATTCAACAATACCACAATCACCAACATAGACATTGCAGTACATACATTCAACAAAATAATTATAGATGCCTCTAAAAAATATATCCAAAAAGTCAGCATTAAAAAATACAACCCCAATTACACACCAGAAATAGCTAATCTCATGAAAACGAGAGACAACCACAAACACAATACACCAACACTACACACAACCGAAATAAAACTCAGCATCAAACAACTTAACAAGTAAATAATAAACAAATAAACAAACAAAAATAGAAAAACAAAAAGAAAAACAGGCAAACATTTGTAACCATAAACCACAAAACAAAACAGTAAAACACTATAGAAAATAATTAGCAGCATCAACAACAACAACAAGAAGTTACACTGCACCCCATGTCATAATAACCTCAAATAACTAACCCATACTGCAACACCAAACAAATGCACTTAGACATTTCTTGAAAATTCAGCCACCAAACACTATACAAGGAAGACAGGAACACAGAATGAAAAATACACATCTTCCACCTAGACCATGATTTTGACCCTTTTCCTTCCATCAGACATCTAAAAAGCAATAGAGAAATCTAAAATCTCAAAAGCCTAAAAACCAGACAAAATTACAAACATACACCTAAAACACCTAGTGCCTGAAGGGATCACTGCACTCACCAACATCTACATTTACTTGCCAAATTTGCAGAATCTGGAAGCTGGGCAAAATCATAACCATTCTAAAGCACAGCAAAAACCCAAGTGAAGTAATATCATACAGACCCATCATCATCCTATGCACACCCTCAAACATTCTAGAAAGGCTAATCCTTTACATCAGTGGTTCTCAAACTTATTTTGTTATGGAACCCTTATACAATTTCCCAAAAATCACGGAACTCATACCTATGTTTTACAGACAACCTCCACCACCCTAATTTGAATAAGACATTAAATGAAGCAAAAAGTTTTAGAGATAGAATTTATTTGAAAATCGTGAATACCATTATTTTATAAAATAACATTTTATTACACAACATAGTAAAAACTGCATCCCAAAGACTAGCTTTCCTCTTCAGAACCAGAAAGTACTTCAGCCCTGAACAACTTCTGACTCTCTACAAAGCTCAAATAAGACTTACATTGAAGTACTGCTTCGGCATCTGGGACAGTGCTGCTACTACACACACAAACACTCTAGGCCACATCCCAAAAAAGACCATCTGACTGATTGGCAAGTGCCCGCTCACCAACTCACTACTGTCTCCACACTCTTCTACTTCAACTATAACTACAATTGCCTCTGCTCCCCAGAGTTAGTTATCTGCATACAACCTCCACCTGGTCCCACCCGACACTCTTATCACCTATTCTGAGTCTACCCTTCAAGGCACCGCACCTATCACTATTCCCAATCCTTTCTTACCAGTGGTGGTATATATGTGTTTATTATATTAACATGCCTTGTGGAATTCCCTTCCTGTCTATATTTTCCCTAAGACATTGATATAAATTAGACTACAGCGAGGGAAAACTCTAATGAAAGGAAATAGCTCAGAACAGAACAAGCTTTTCAGATATTATTCTTTTTCCATAATTTTCACTGTAATGTTCTGCTTTTTATCTTTTAGCATATACATTTAATTATATTGTGCAATTTACGATAAGCCATTTATATATGTATAATATAAATGAAAACTATTTGAAATAAAATTAAAAAAAAAAAAGAAAAGAAAATTGTTTTGAAAGTGTTTCTCAATGCTCTCTCTATCTAATAGCTTTAGATAACAAAGCACGACAGAATTTGCCATTATTTACATGGCACGTGTTTTAACAAAGAAATGACAAACCATATTTGATACCGGAATATCTATATCAGTGTAGGTGTTTGCTAATATGACTTACTGCTGGTATCTCGGATCTATTTTAATTCAGAATCGAGCTTTTCTATATGAATTTCGACGATGTTTTAATGTAGTTTTCTCGGTTATTTCACCGCGTCCAGCAGTTGTCAAGGTTACAGGCATATCCGTAGTATATATTTAGGTTAAAATCAAATTCTGAATATCTATTTTAAAATTTCATTTTCAGAAACTATAATTTACTGTTTCAATTTTAAATAATAATAATTCGTATTTAAGAAATTGTTAAAAAAATATACATTACATTGCTAAAAATAAAAATCAGCAAAATTTAGTGACGTCATTGTATGGAAGTCAAAAATCAAAATGGCAGCTCTGTTTGGACACGGAAATCCTTTGAGTACTCCTGTCGGACAGTTAATCGGTAAATTTTCTTAAATTTTATAGGTCTATTTTATTCCTGTATTGATATTAGTACGTGTGTTAATTACATCAAAATAAACCTGTATGTCTTACTGACATGTTTTGTATTATTACTTTATTCAATTACGATGCTAGCGACTTGTAAGAATTTGTCCACAAATTGGGGGATTGATTTTACTATAAAACGCTTATTATAAGTGGAACCTGAGTTTATAATCATTTTCTTTTTTATTGAATCTGCCTACTTTCTCTGATTAATTCTGTCACGCACTAACAGATGGTTTTGGTTGTACTTTCTTGTATTTTATTATTATTTTTATTGTTAGTTTTATTTAAACTAAACATTTCTTTATTGATACTCAAATGTTACAAATCATTATATCAGAGCTATTTAATGTTGTTATATTCTAATGCTATTTATTTACTTGATTCTTATCGCCGAAAAAAATGGGTTAGCTTGCCTTTAACTTTGATGACAATAACATGTCAGTTATATGGAATCTGCGCATTTTAAAGAGATACTTTCGACTTCTAAAGCTGTATTGTATATGTAATTTACTGGTAATAAACCAAATAGATAAATTTTGTCATCAAATGATGATGAACGTTCTATCGTATATTTGTATTTTGATTTCCTTCCTAAATTCTCGAAACATCTAATTGTAAATTCCATCGGTTGCTTTCAGTATATATCAAAATGGAAAATATGTTCCTAATAACACAACATAGTCATACTTTCATGTCTAATGTAAAAACTAAATTGCTTGTGAGAATTTTATCGTCTTCAAAAATGTAATTGGATACTGTCTTTTCTCGCCAGTTGTGTAAAAGAGGGCAATCTTTGAGTATAACGTACCAGTTTCACTTTCTCGAACTTTAGCTGGTATCAGTTTGTTTGGCGGCCGCGGAAGAATTTTCTTTTTTAATTGACGCTGTGCTGCGGCCAACATGTTTATCATAGTGGATATTTTAAGGTGGGTGGGTATCAAATTTTTAAGAATTTTTGTTGTTGTTGTTTCCAGTTTAGCTTTCAGTTTGTCTAGAACCACTGGTTCTCAGTTATCTTCGCCGACCACTAATTGTCATTTTTGCTTCTGTTTACTACTACAAGTACCTTACCTTACAGCGGTGGATTCTCCCTGGAAATTTATCCGTTTTTTTTACACAAATGTAAATAATGGCCCGTCAACCAACAGGACAATTTAAAAAAAATAAATACTGAGCCTATTTATACACCGTACGCCATATTGAATGGGGAAGCATACACCCACCGTATGGTTTGTGAAGAGACACTCGATATTTTAGACGCATTGGTGTGGTTTGTCAAAAATGGGCTCATAAGAAATGAAATGGTGAGATATCTCCAGCTAATTGCAAATTGACATAATATACCCAACGTGTGAATGACTTGTTGTCAATGTCATCTCTGTTTTAAAACGGTTTCAGTAAGAAAAGGTTCTCTTTTCCTGTAAAAATCACTTATTGAAATATTTGTTTGATGTGATTTATTTCTAGGGCACTTATACTGATTCTGTGAAAATTACTAAAGAATGCAAATTGGACAAGACCAGACAGAGTTATAGATTGGTGTATGTTCACGAAGGATGTGTGTTGTCATTGGGTTCATGGCAGTCTGATTGTTATCAGTAGAATCAATCCAGATAGATGAACGTCTTACAGTGGAAATAGACGAAACGTAGTGTTTACACAGAAAGCATGCAAGAGGCCAATGGAGAGAACACCACTGGAGGTATAGTTCGAGGAGACACAAAGAAATGTTTCCTTGAAGAAGTACCATATAGAAGGGCAGACATGCTGCTAAATATTATAGAGAAATAAGATTGCTTGTGGATCAGTAACATGCTGTGACAATTGGTGTTCGTATGATGGGATAGAATTATTAGGACATGCATTTGACCACTATATTATGAACCACAGTAGGAATTTCATCAATCCTGCTAACTGTCATGCACACACAAGGTATTGAGTCCTTTTGGTCTCAAGCCAAGAAAAACTGAAGCAGGAATTGTACATCTGAAGAACTTTTCAATAGTTACTTGAAAGAATTTAACCCTTTCATGACCATATTTTTTAATTGCCCAGATCATTGGTCTTTCAATTGAAAAATAATCAAGAATTTTGAGGTATTTAGTAAAATAACTAACTTTTTCATTATTAAGCTGGTGTTTGGAGAATAACTTAACAAAAAGTTCTTGTATAAAATTATGATGAAAAATTTTAATTTAAAACAGGCAGTTTTGTATCATAAAACCAGGAGCGATCTCAGGTGGGTTGGTATCAAAAGGGTTAAGTGAAGATGATGCAATGACATATGTAAGCATGGTGGTTGAACATTGGAAAAAATTATGATTGCTATTTGTGAACAATTATGTTCTGTAATTGTTTATTTATTTCATGTAAAGTATAGGGATTGAGCCAAATATTACCTTCATTTGTTTAAAATTGTTATTTTAACAGTATTGTCTTCATTTGTTTAGAATTCTTATTGCTAAAGCATTATTATTATTATTGATATCATTTATTTATGAAACTGGAAAGAAAGCTAAAGTTTCTGAAACTGAAAGGAAAGTGGCTGTTTGCATAAACAATTTTGACTCTATAAAATGAAGACAGGAATCAATTATTATTCTCATATTTGAACTCATAAAAAAAATAATTTAATGATTTCTATAATTTTACCTCATGATGGTGCCTCTATGCAGTCACTCAGTCTGCTAGAAATCATAACCAAAACCTCCCTATAATTGCACCCTCCAAGAACAACAACAGAAAAATGAACAAGAACAGATTCTAAGCAATCTGATACAATCACACCCTTCCATCTTAACCAGCAACAACACAAAAAAACATAATTATGAATTGCACGATAAAATATCCCCTGTGACAAACAAGCTGGCCACAGCTAGCCAAGAGAGGAAAATAAAATATAAAAATTCTTCCGCAGCCGCCAAACATTGATATCGGCTAAAGTTTGAGAAAGTGGCATGCTATACTCAAAGATTGCCATGTAGCAGTATAATATATATATATATGTGGTTCTTCATGCATCTTCGGATGCACATACTTGGACAGATCATTAGTGTGGTATCCTGGAGTCACTGGGTGTTTCAGGTCTTGCAGCATACATCCTCGTTCTGGCAACCCAACTGAGGTTACTCAAGCCTCAGCCTGTTTCCAAGCAGCATTCTACTGACCCCACCAGTCATCCCTCTTTAGCCAGAGGCATCTAGTAATGCCCAGGGTGCTGTAGGCCTTACTAAAAGAATGACCTGCAAACCCTTGACTGACCACCACTACTGGCGTGCACCTATTCATCCACCAGTTTCTGGTACTTTACCTTCTTCCTTTCTTGTGCCTCCTCCACAATTCCTCCCAGGCCACAGTTAGCTTCAGTAAAATAAGCTGTCTTGTGACCTCTGAAACCAAGATGATGCCTGGTCTCAACAAGTCCTGGATGAAATGGGATGCAATTTTCAGCTGCCTCTCCAGGTCAACTGTCATCACTCAGTCTCATACCGTGGAAAGCAAACCATCAGAGCAGTTCTTGGGCCTTTACTTCGGTCACTCTCCCTCCTTAACAAAGACAATCTTCTTGGCTGTAGCATAGGCATATCTGCTGTCTATGATCTCCTTGCTGATTGCCTCAGCGATGGTCTTGAGGACCTGAACATGTCTCCAGTGATAGTGCCCCTCATCTAGTGCCTTGAAGCAGCTGCTCAGGATGTGTTTGAAGGTCCCTGTCTTGGAACAAAGAGGGACATTTGGGTGTTTGTACTAAGCCCCATGAAAATAGGTTGGATGGGCTGGGGAGAACATCATAGACCCCACCTGAATTAAAAACTCGATCTTCTGTGGGTTCCATTTCCAGATGTCCTGCCAGCTAACATTCCATTCCATCGCCTGTTCTCACTTCATCGAGGCTTCTAGTTTCCGCATTGCCACTGCTCTGCTTGCTCTTGTTCATCCACTGAAGCTCACACCTCTTCCTACACCAGCTTCTGTATTGCCTTCCTGCTGGCAGTGGTTCGATATTAAGCTCCCAAGTCCAACCCTGCCTTTTGCCATGCTCCCAAGAATGGTCTTGTGTTTCAGCCATGTCACAGCCTATTGGACTGCCTCGGCTGCCCTCCACTTCCTTTCCATCCTCACGGTGATCCTGGCATTGGACACTTTGGTGTCCCTTAATCTGATGTACTACAGGTGTTCTTGTAAGCATGTCACCATGAACTCCTCTCTGACAGAGCTGTATGGAAGCCTGAACTAGTTGTTTTATATATTCTTTGTCCAACCCATGTTAACATGGATGTAAAATGATGATATATATATATATATATATATATATACAATGGAATGTACCAGTGAGACGTGGTCCTGCGACCCATCTAGAAGGGCAGGAACTCTGTATAAGATCTGACAAAGACCGTAATGACCTGTCCAACCCATGCAGCATGGAAGCAGACATAAAGCAATGATGGTATATATATACACACACACACACATATATATATAATATCTATTAATATAATTCAAAGAGTTTCTAATCTCTCTGTCCATTTGTACTATCCCAGTAAAGGATAAAATTCTGAGAAATAAGGTTGAAGGTTAGTGATGGGAGTGTGAGTGGAGAAAGAAATAAGTTGAAAGTGAGTGATGGTTGGTTGAATAGAGAACACATTAGAGTGGTTTTTCTATTGGATTTATCGAGGTCAAGTAGATAGTGAAGAATATTAAGGAAATCACTATATTAGAGTGAAATAAACACACATGCACATGCACACTCACACACACACACACAAAATCAATCGCACACATATACACAAGATCATATACACATAACTAAAATCTCAAACAAATAAATACAAAAATGCACACTCATTACTCCATACCAGAATCAAAGAAATATATTAAAAAATGATAAAGTATTTACAAAGAACATTGTACTGAAGGAGCAACTCAATCAATAAGTCTTATATAAATTTCAGATGTATTTCATTGATGTTGTATTACTGAGTAGAAATGTACATAAGTTTAACTGTTGATGCATAAATTACATATAGTTATATATATAATTCTATGTATATTTTATTATTTATTAAATAATAAAGAGGAACATGTATTTTATTCAATTAATCCCTTTAAATACAGTTTGCTACAAATAATTAATGATAAAACTGAGCATTTATCACCCATGGATTGGATTTTCCACGGATACCCACTAGTTTATATATATATATGACTCATCCCCTAGCAAATATTAGTCCTGAACCACATCATACCCATAAATAAAACTCAATTATACTACCTATTCCGAGCAAAATCCCTAGAAACACATCGACAGATATCTAACCCACGACATTACAACAAAAAGTACTAAGAACACCTAAAACATATGAACAAGCCAACAGGGACTGCGACACCAAACAGACAACATTTACAGAATTACAATTATGCAACACATGGAAATTCCCATCATCAGCTGCCCATCGGACATCACTGGTTTCAACACTGAAAGGTAGGAGCATTCACTCCGACTGTGTCAACAGTGTTGAAAAATATAATTATAACACTGCATGGGAATACAGCAACTAAACATTACACATGACCAAACAAAATTACTAAACATATATCCTTCCATCATTGACATCAGCGTTAAAAGATAGGTTAGCGCTGTTTGGGATCATACAAACAAAATTATTACACAAGACAAACACATAAATTATAAAACATATAAAGTGAGAAAAATTAAATAAAAATAAAAATTTAGATTAAGTAAAGTAAAATAACAATAAAAATAATAATAAAACCTACACAAACGGGAATTACATAACCTATAAATCTAATAAAATCAACCGAACATATAACACTATAGAAACTAATATAAACATACATGGATAAAAAACACAGACCTCGCACAACACCAGGACATTACAGGACAGACAGGCAAACAAACACATGCATACTGTCTGACCGCCAGATCAGAAAGGCTGATATCGTCAGATAACGGAAATACTGAAAGGCGGAAGCGATGATCGCTGCACATGTCAGTCCAAGAGAATGAAAGAGATAGAGAAAGAATCGCTAACTATAAACTAACCTAAATAAACAAATAACAAATACCAGTGTGGGTATATTTCGTATCCCAAATAAATCCATGAACCTAGGTGCTAAAAATTAACATTGTACCTTAAACTAGGCAAATACACGCTAAACCGAATTTAACTAATTAATATTCCACCTACATTTCCATTACATCAATGCCTTTACCTTCGTTAAAACCCATTGCTACCCTTAAATTTTAAATATCGGCCTAACTGCAAGCTAGAAATTACATCGAATTTAATCAAAATGTCTTTATGCATTCCTAGACTATTATTAAAGCGTTTAATTAATAATTGACCATTATATCCTTGCCTCATAAATCGCAGATCCAATGCCAACCCAGACATATATACACACACACACACACACATATATATATCATCATCATCCTTTTATATCTGCTTTCCATGCTGGCATTGCTTGCACATGTGATTTCAGCCTGAGGTCGTTCTGATATGGAGTCACCACTCTCCTAGACGGCTTGGGTGACTACATCTTGCTTTTACATTTCATTTGGCTTGGTTTCTATGGCTGGATGCCCTTCCTATCACCAACCACTTTACAGGGTGTATTGTATCATGGCACCAACACACAAAAGAGAATGCCTTGTCTCCTGCAAGGCTAAAGAGTCCTCTCTACTCTACATAGACTCCATTCTTGAAGGCAGACATGATCAAGAGTGAATAGAAGGGGTGAATGGATGGTAGGTGAAGAGGAATGGGAGAAATATAGTGATGGCTACATATTGGGTGCTGGTAGGAAGTTGAATAGAGAAACAGTATAAGTAGCAGCGGTACAGATGTGTCATAGTTGTCTCATTATAGGAAATAGTCATGTGATGGATGGCAGCCAAGGTGAGTGATGGTAGGTGGAAGCACAAATGTCAACTAAGAGGCACATGAGGTGAGAGGTTGACTAGAGGGTGGTAGATGAGTATGGGCAGATCCGATGCCAACCCAAACATATATATATGTGTGTGTGTGTTTTCATACACACACACACACCAATACCTCATTTTATGTTTCCTCTATGAATGAAGCTGCAATATTTTGTATCTATAACGATACTTAATATTACTGTAGTTTATTTAACAGCCAAAATCACCAAAAAATAAAACCCATTCTTGTTGCTTGGCCATCCCCGGAATTTCTTGGTTAAATTTGAATCTCTTTATAAGAAAACATCTCATTGAATCATTAGTGTGCAATAAAAAAAGCAATAAGTCAGTCACACTTGGTTTGCTTTTGCAATCTGGAGTGTTTGCTCATGCTACATCGTACCACTTACAATAATTTATTTTTTAAATTAATTCAGTACTCTTGTTATCTAATCGTGCCTCGTAAGCATAAAGCTATATCATTATATACCAAACTAAAGATTGGAAAAATTGTGACCAAATGTAGTTACGGAAGCCCATAGAATAGAGGATGAAACAGTCTCACTCAAGAATAGCCTTGTTCAAATGGTGCAGAAAATGGGATTTGAAGAAGTTGATGTAGGTGATATTCAGGATTTATTGCATGCTGATAATAAGACCTTCACTTATGAAGACCTTAAGGAGTTAACTGAACGACAGATGCCTAGTTCAGATAGCAAAGAAGAGACTCCTCCACAACCGGTTTTAACAACAGATATCTTATCTTAATGAAATAACTCATGCTTTAGAGCAACTTTAACAACAGATATCTTACCTTAATGAAATAACTCGTGCTTTAGAGCAACTTTCAGAAAATGATCCAAATTTTGAACAAAGCATACAAGTTAAAAGATCTGTAATGGTGCTACTGAATTGTTATAGGGAAAAATTTAGAAGTTTATAAGAAGGCAAATAAAAATCCAACAGAACCAGTGGTATCATATTTATTTTCTATTCTTTCATATTTTTTACCCCTTGCATAAACTAAAGAAACTGTATAGTTTTTCAATTGAATTACATATAATTTTGTTCAAAAGATTTTTTTCTATATATATAGGGGCATTATTTTAAATAAGTATATATTTATTTCAATAATTAAAAGAACTTATCTGAATAAAAACTATGTTTTATATTCCTCTGATAACAAAGTTTCTGATAGCGGAAAAAAAAAGTAAAACATATTGATTCTGTTAATGGCGGTATTGGTGTGTGTGTGTATATATATATTTTTACTCTTTTACTGTTTCAGTCATTGGACTGCGGCCATGCTGGGGCACCACCTTGAAGTCGATCAGATCGACCCCAGTACTTTTGAGT
>JAOPJM010001291.1:28342848-28358818 GCA_027124095.1 Muusoctopus leioderma
GTTTAACGATTCATATCAATTTAATTATGCGGTACCATGTGGAAATGTGTCCTACAGGATGTTAAGAGATAAATTATATTTCTACAGTTGTCATGCAATCACTTTAAAGAAAACGAAATGGGAGTCTTTTACAATTGTGTTTTGATTTATATTTTGTCATGTCTAACACCGTGGATCGATTAAAATTGATGGTATTTCTTTTTAATACGAATAAAATCTGAATGGTTGATGTATTCTTCAACTGACATTTTAAAAACACAATGTCTCTTTAAATAATTTTCCCGAAATCAAAATAACTTGGTGACAATTACATCTTCCCAGTATGTTGACAGGAAGTTTCAGGTTCCACAGGTTATTAACAAACGCAAAAGAACAGAGGTGAAATAAACGTTGAATTACAGGCAAATTACAATTAAATGATTGTTTACTTCGAATAGCAATTATTATACGTTCTCGAGACATTAAGCGCAGTAGGGATGTTTTGGAACAATAGGTAATAATCAACAATTATGCCGAATTTGGTATTCCTTCGGCAGATTTAAATTAGCTTAGTAATATCATCATGTGGTCAAACCAGACTACAATTAACATGAGGCTCTTCGTTTCTCATGTCTAGAGACTTGAATCTTATATGTCTCAAATTTAACGCATTGTCTGCATTAAGTGACACTACCTTCATCAGGTCAATACTGATGAAAGGGGTTTCAATGCTTCTTTCATCCCAGTCTTAAACCTTTTTTACGTCTCAGGGACGTAGGATTTCAATATCGGTACATTCATATATAAAGACATTTATTTAAAATAAACTATATTCTGAATGATTGAATGAATCGTTGACTCACATTTCATAATCACAATCTATCTGAATTATATAACAACAACCTAAAAGTATCAATATAATTTCATCCTTCCGGGACGACGAAAAACTAATTGAGTTTCACAGGTTACCTACAATGACAAGGAGACAGAGAATAAATAAAATAATGAGATCAGTCAGAATAAACGCTAAACGATTAGTTTCCGCCAGGAGGTGTTCGGTCGATGACTGCTCTGCTACCACTAAACTTTGTAGCGACATTTTGGCACCAGCAGTGATGTAGAATGTTTCGCGGTGGGAAGATTTAAAGTACTTGCTACAGTCGCCTTGGTGTCACCTAAACGAAAATTGATTGGAAACGTGTTTCAGCTTTGTCTTATTTCATCTTATATAATGCCTGGAAGCCATGGGCCGACAATTTCGCCGATATTCTTAAAAAACTCTCTACATTGTTGATGGCTTCTTCGAATTATAGTTTTAAAAACACAATGCCTTTTAATACATTTTCCGAAGGCCGGACAAATATCGACACAATTAGGTCTTGCCAGGAATACGAGAAAATAATTGAATTGCACAGTTTAACAGCATTAACAACGGGATAAAGAAGAAAAGAACATTGAATAACAGGAAGAATAACCATTAATAGATATATTTGTACCGAGCGGCGGTTACTAACCATTGATGGAGAGACAGTGAGCGCTGTACGGATGCGTTTTTATGCATAAGCAGTGGCTTTATGAGACCTTAAATGTAGTTCTATATCAGCAGATTTTAATAATACCACTGCGGTCATAATGTGGTCAATTCCGATTAAAATTGTGTCAAGGCATTTTCATCTCTCATGTAAATACTGCATTCCATGGGCCCGAAACTTCGATGGATTAAAATGAATGACATTTATTTTAAATAGAATTAAATATCTTCAATAGAATTAAATCCAGAAGAATATCAATGCAGTTACGTGTTACCGGATGGACGCGAAAATAATTGCATTTCACAGGCTACTAACAGCATTAACGGGACAGAAAAGCCATTACTTTTGAATCACAGGTTGAATAGCAGTTAAAGGGTTTGCTCGCACTGAATAGCGGCTGTTCAACTAGCAGTGAACTTGGTAGAGGAGTGTTCACTTAAATATGTAGTCCGTAAACATCATGCCGGATGTGGTTCTCAGTCGGTGGTTTTACGTCATCATGCAGTCAACCTCGTTAACTATTCATTCAAATATTCTTTCAAATCGGTCTAAATTCCTGTCACGTCATACCTACGCACCGTGGGCCCGATATAATTATTGATTAAAATGAAACTAATATACATTTCTTTAAATTGATTCACTGTTGATGGAATTATCAACTCATATTTCACAAAGTTTAAGGGATTACCACAAAACTAGAAAACTGTCAATGCAATTCTAAAGTCTTGCCGGTATGACGAGTGTATAAGGGGATTTCATGTTACCGACAACAACATCGGAAATCAGAATACATGAACATTGAAGCACTGTCAGAAGAGGCATTAAGCTAGTTTTGTCTCTAGCGGTGGCGGCCGCTGTCCCTTTGAATGTCTCTAAGCGTGGGAGGGTTATATTTTCACCGATACGTTGTAGCAACCGGAGATATCAGAGTTGGTTCTCATTCAACGGATTTAAATTGCCTGGCTATTTCTGGTAAGCTCTCAGTACCGACCAAACGTTTTGGAAACTTGTTTCGTCTCTGTATTAATTCCTGATTGTGATATCTAAGGCACACCATCAAGAGACTGAAATGAATATCGCATATATTACATAAAGAAACAAGAGAAATATTGAGGGCTGATTAATCATACATTAATAAATTTCATGTTAATAGATTTTCACGAAGCCCCACATTATGTGAACACAGCGATTATATGCTGCTGGAACGATGAGAATATAATTGTACTGTTCAGGTTACCGACGGCATGGAGAAGAAATGAATTTAGAATCACAGGTAGATTAAGCGTTAACACATTTGTTTCGCCAAGTGGCGAGTGTGAATGATTTTTTGAGAATAACTGAGTGAGGTACGTATGTTTTTCCCAAATATATATACACAAACAGATGTGTTGAATGTGGTTCTCAATTGCCGGATTTAAATGACCTTACAGCTATTATCACACGGTTAATGCCGAGCAAACTGGATCCGTAGCATGTTTCAACTCTGTTATAGTTCATGATTTAACATGTCTAGAGGCCTTATACCCAACATATCAGTAGATTAAATTGAATGCCATTTATTTTAAATACACAATAAACACCTGGGAGGCATTCATCAGCTGGCATATTAACGGAAGATTGTTTAAATAGCAATGAGACCATAGTTGTATATCACTGAAGTGATTTTCGAGGCAGAAGATCTTTTCCTAAGAGCATCTTCGTATTATCTACAACGTTTGTTCAATGTACCGGATGGTTTCATAATAATATATTATTACTCCGGTGTACAAATTTGCTCGATTTATCTATGGCTTGCTACAGATTACATGACATGGGATCAAACATGGCACCAATATATTTAGAATTAAATTTCGTAAACACAATCGGCTATGACTAGGCCTACCTAATGCATATAAACTCACACACAGACATACAAGGTAATATGAAAATCAGCAGTAATATACAAACACACACACACACACACACACACGCACGCGCGCACACATATATATATATTTATATATATATATATATATATATAAATATATTGATCTAACGTATATATGTGCTTTAAATATGTGAGTGTTTCTATGCGTCTGTGTGTATGCGCGTATCCAACCCCTATACATTTATGTGTATGTATGTGTGTATGCGCGCATCTAACATTAATGTGTATTGTGTTTGATGTATATGCATTGCTTGCGGACGCATGTGTAGGTTTTTGGTTCTATGTGTATGTATGTGTGTGTATGTGTGTATGTGGGTGTGCGCGCGTGTGTGAGTGTGTGCGTATGTAAGTATATGTATGTGTGTATGCATGTGTGTATGAGTATATATATATGTATATATGTGTGTGTGTATGTTAGTGTATGTATGCATATGTCTGCCTGTATATATATGTATATGCATTTATATGTATATATATGTGTGTGTGTATATATATAGATATATGTATGGGTGTGTGTATATGTATATGTGTATATATAGATCTGTGTGTGTGCGTGTGTGAGCGTGTATGTGCGTGTCTGTATGTATATGTATGTATTTATGTATACGGGGATGCTGGCTGGTGTTTGTATGTGTTGCCCCTTTATGTATGAGTCTGTGTGCGTGTGTCCGTGTGGGTGTGCGTGTGTGTCCGTGTGGGTGTGTGTGTGGGAACATTTCTCTCTGGCTTGTAAGTAGAACTGATACATCCAGTTATGTGTTGGCAAGGGAATCGAGGCACCGTCTGCAGATGACCAGTAAATTATTTTATTTTATTTTTGCCACTATAATCTTTATTTTTATCCCAGACCATATTCTGCCCCTCCCCACTAGATAATTTATTTCATTTGCGTTGTGTTTTATTTTTGTTGTTATTTTTGTTTTTATCCCATATCCCTTCTTCTTCTCCTTCTTCCCCCTCCTCATCTATGTCCTCCTTCCCCCTCCTTTATGTTCCCGTTCTTGCCCTTCTCCTTCTCCTCCTGTTTCTCCTTACCCGTTCCCATTATTGTGTTCTCCCCCTCTCCCACAAATTCATTCTCCCTACTTCTCCCTTTACTCCGCCCCTGGGTTCTTCTCCAAATTCTAAGTTTCACAGTTCCCTATCTGACGACCCAGCGCTACAGTTGCCTTTGGCGAAACACCGGAGTCATAGGAGACTGAAATTGGATTAAATATATTATATATATATATATATATATATATATATGTGTGTGTGTGAGAAGTGGTCCCCCGACCCGCCTAGGAGAGTAGTGACTCCATACACAACTGATGCAGGCCGAAATCACCCGTCCAACCCATGCCAGTATGGAAAACTGACGTTAAATGATGATGATGATGATATATATATATAGATATGTATGTGTGTATGCATGCGCATGCATGTGAGTCTGCACAAAGGTTTCATTGTTGACCACTTAGACTACCGGTGCACGTCGTTTCCATCCCTGTGTGGGTCCCATGGTTTGGCAGTTCAACAGTGGAAGAACAGTGGAAAACACTACCTTACTTAAGTGAGTGACGGTTAGCAAAGTAAGGGCATCCAGCAGCAGAATACTGCACCGAAAAATCTCGTCAAACCCATGCCAGCTTCGGAAAACATGTAAAAACAATGAAAATATAAATATATATATACGAGGATTGTACCAAAAGTGAGCACAACTCTTTTATTAATTGACATAGGTCGTTCAAATTGCACATGTTGCTAGAGTAACTCTTCCTCTATACAAAGGTACTACTCAACATAGTTTCCATCACAAGCAATGCATTTGCGCCATCGTTCAACCCAACTCTTGAATCCTCTTTGAAAAAATTCAGGTGTGAACTGTTGTACTCACTTCTTCACAGCCACTGTCACCTCATCTTTATCATCAAATCATTGTACCGAACAGGTGGAAGTCGGAGGGCGCCAGATCCAGGCTGTACGGTGGAGGGGGGACCACTGACCAGCACAATTTGCCAATTGCCTGATTTGTTGCCACAGATGTGTGTGGTCGCGCATTGTCATGGTGAATGTGGATCGTTTTCAGATTCTTCTTCGGCCTCTCCCTCACAAATGGCTTCTCTAAGCTTTTTGAGTGTCTCAATGTACTGTTCACAGTACAGCCACGTTCCAGAAAATTAAGGAGAATGACGCCCTTGTCATCCCTCAAAACAGTCACCATGACTTTCTGTGCTGATCACTGGCTCTTGAACTTCTTAGGCTGTGGAGAAGAGGTGTGACGCCATTCCATGGACTGAGCCTTCGTTTCTGGTTCATAAAGATATGCCTACGTTTCATCCCCTGTCACCAGATCAGAAAACAACATGTCTTCATTGGCTTCAAATGCTTCCAGCAGATCAGAGCAAACTTCCACTCTTCTCTCCTTCAGATCGGGTGTCAACTGCCGAGGTACCCACTTTGCACCCACTTTCCGATACCCAAAGCCTTCCACCATCTTCTGTAATGCATTGTAACCACAGTCCAATTGTGCAGCAAGCTCATGGATTGTGACTCATCTGTCTGCACGAATCAATTCGTCCACTCACTGGCAATTCGTGTCAGTGGTCGCAGTTGATGGTCTCCCACTGCGTGGTTTGTCTTCAATGCTGGTTTCTCCTTCTTTAAACCTCTTCATCCATCTGTGCACATTGCTCTTGTCAGTGGTGTCATCTCCGTAAACAACCTGTAGCCTTTTGTGGATGTCGGACAGCCTGCACCCCTCCTTTGTCAAGAACTCAATGACGGCACGTTGCTTCTGCTTGGAACCCATTATTTGTCTGCAATGAAGAAGAACAGGAAGAAGAGTTACTCTACCAACATGTGCAATTTAAATGACCTATTTCAGTTAATAAAAATGTTATACCCACTTTCGCATTACTTTTGGTACAACCCTCGTAAATACTAGAAAAACCATACATTTTAATGCCATAAAATCAAATCACAGTAAAATCATTAAGAAATATATACATCCACAAACTTCACCCACAGTCCCATTAGTCTACACCTATGAACTTAATTAATGACTCCCAGAAATCACCTTAGCCAATATACACAATACATAATGATACAAAGCAAAACTTATCACACAAGGTGATACCATAGTTTCTTATCTAAAAATCACTCATATTATATGACACATTAATATACAGATGTACCTTGCCAAAATTCGTATATTTCCCTTGCAGATATTAGTTTTTGCTTGACAAACTTAGCTATGAAAACCTTTTGGAAAGCAGTTCCTTACTAAAGTCTTTACTGACCTACCACATTGTCATATCAGCATAATCACACTATTGTATTACAAACAATAATACTCTTACACACTACTAAAATGTTGAATTGTACTAGTTTGTAAGAAAACCTAAACCTAATTTACTAACCTCAACACTCCCCATATAATCACTAACTTTCTTCAACAACTTTTTTTCTACGTTTACATTCTTTTTTCTATTTCATATATATATATATATATATCATCATCATCATCATTTTACGTTTGCTTTCCATGCTGGCATGGGTTGGACAGGTTGTCACACTCCAAGTCAGTTCTTATTTGGAGTTACTGCCCTCCTCCACAAGTCAGAGGACCACAGCTCACTCATACGTTCCATTTAGGCATGGTTTCTCTGGCTGGATGCCCTTCCCAACATCAACCACTTTACAGAGTGTACTGGGTGGATTTTATCGTGGCACTAGCACAAGAGAGGTGGTCATGCCCTCAGTAAGACTAAAGGGTCCTCTCAACCCTACATTGTCTCCATTCGTTCACTAATCACTTTACAAAGTGTACTGGGTGCATTTTATCATAGCACAAGCACTAGCGAGATTGCCTTGAAATCTGCAAGACTAAAAAGAGTCCTCACTACTCTATATTGTCTCAATGTGACCAAGAGTGTGAATAGAAGAGAGAGAGAGAGCGATGACAGAAGAACCAGAGGAAGAGGGTGAAGGAAAAGAGAAAGTATGATGGGAGAGACAGAGGGATTGAATTGAGTGGGTGGTAGAGGAGGAAGTAATAGAAAAGAGACAGTGATGGTAGAGGAGGGAGCAATAGAAGAGACACAGTGATGGTAGCTGCATGTTTGCTCGTAAGAGAGAGTTAGAGCGAGTAATGGATAATAATAGAGCTGGGCAATGGTAAGAGAGTGATTGATGTCAATAATGAGTGACCTGGGGGAAAGGAGATGATGGCTGGCAGTACTGAATGGTGATGCTAGGGTGTATCGAATATAATCAGATGCAAGAGAGGGCAGTCAGATCCAAAACAGTCCCACATTAGGAAGAGAGTGAGTGCTAGATGAGAAGGTATCTAAGAGGAGGGGAGAAGTAAATGGAGATTTCACAGAAATATAATGGGCGAGAGACCCACATGTAGACATTATACATCCCCAACTCCATCACTACCACTGTCTTAATGTTTGTTTTGCCATGCTTGCACAAGTGGGTGGAGCACCACATGTTGTCAATAATTATGGTCCTTTGTCATCTTCTTTGTGAGGTTCAGCTTCTTGAGATCATCTTCACCACACACACACAGACATACTCACATATACATTTTTGTACATATATTATACATATATATTTTTAAACAACTGAATTTTAGATTTATATTTCTCTTTAGTGATGGATTAACAAGGTTTGAATGGTAAATATGTATTTTAGATTATTTTTTTTTAAACAGTGTTTGGCAGAAAGGAAATGTGGAAGTGAATAAAAAATGAGTATTCTCACTTTTTATTCTCTTCCACATTCACATTATGTATTTGCACAACACTGTAATTTAACAAAATGTAAAACACATAGGTGTGTGTTTGTGTGTGCAGATTCAGGGCAAAGGTGTGTTGAAGGATACTGTATTGATGATCTGCCTAATCCCTGCTAGCATGACAAAACTGTTTATGATATAGGCACAATGGCTGTGATATTACGGTTTGGACTACTGGTCACATGATCATGTGTTCAAATCTTCATTCAGCCATTGTGGTGTATTCCTGGATAAGGCACCTAACTCAGTCTTGTGTAGTTGTTTCTTCACAACAGATTCCATTCCTATATCATAGTGGAGCAATTTGCTCTAGTAGTATGTAAATATCTAAATTTACATTTACTCCATGCTAGCAAAGAAAAATAGATGTAGAACAATATATGAGTGTGTTTATGTAATGCTCTTTATGCTGACATTGTGGCAAAACATGCAGTTGGATCCCAGCCCTTTAATCTAGCAAGAAAGGGTTATGAAGTGTACGTATGTGAAGTTTCCACAGCCGCTGTAGCATGTCACACTTTTGTACTGCCCCATTTCACGTTAATGCTCTCTCTCTCTCTGAATGAGAAATTTTACACAAGTGTATTTGGCTTAATTTGTGATTTATTGTCTCACATTTGCTGCTGTCTGATGGAAAAGAAAATTGTGTTATTCAGGTGTGCATTTGTAATTTCATCCTTATATTTGGTTAGTCATTAGATTGTCTCATTTTGCTTCTTTCTTTAAAAAGAAGATTTTAGCAGGTATATTAGAAACATTGTATTTGTTATTTAGAGTATACTAAATTACCCCCCCCCCCCACACACACACCATTATCTGTACTTCGTATTGTCATATATTCTAAATGCAGTATGTTAAATATACGTTTACCCTCTTTAGAAGTTATGGCGGAATTTCATATTCTGTTAGGGCATAAGATAATGTGTTGCCAACAAGCAAAGATTTGTGTGGAAAGTATTGGATAATCCTTAACTTCATCATTTCTTATTTCGCTTCAACAGGAGCAATTATTAAATGTATATTGTCTCAGCCACATGGTAAATGAGCTTATATATAATCACAAGTATTGCAGTGTATCTTTAGGTAAAACATGAGGAGCATTTCTAGACTGTAAGTGCTTTACAAATGATCTGTCACAGCTGTCTCAAAAATGGGTTTATAGATTATTATTTATATTTTTAATTTAATTCACTTGGTGTCAGTGCTGAAACGTACATTAAAAAAGTTTTAACCAGTCTCTTCATGAAATCTGCAATTCTCATTCTCACAAACAAAATTGAAATTCTATTTTTTTTAAAACATATTTTATATTATATCTTATTATTATAATTTTTTTTTTTTCTTTGCTAGATTCAGAATCACATGATAATTTGAAATCTCAGGAGAGAGGGAAAATTATTATCATTATTTTAGGAGTTCTTAAAACTATTTGTGTACATATCATTCTTGCTTAAGAGGGTGTGGTGCTGTTCTCTTCCCAACTGTTATGTTCCTAAATGCTGGTCTCAGTGAAATGATTTGAGTGCTGATGATGTGCTATTTTTGTACTAATGATGTAAAATGCACAATACCCCAACAGATAGCATAACTTGTATACAAGTGCTGCAAACCCAGAAAAAATATTGCATAATAGTCACAGTAGCAACTGCACTCTATAGTCACAGAAAGTAACTTACAATTGGCTAGCAGCACTCTAGTTTGTTGCTGAAACATTTCCCCACATACAGTTGGCCAGAATGCAAAGTTCCAACGTAAAACCTACTGATTCCCATTCCCAGTTTTCTGTACTGAGATGCTCTACTGGGTGTGGGTTTAACCACAACCAGAGCAGCCAGGTGGCATCATATGGAAAGAATGTGTACATGGTATCAACTCACAGCCCAACTAATCTGCATAACTAGTCTGCATAACTAATATCATAAAGATATACATTGTTTTCCATTCATTCTTTATGCTGACGTGGATTGAATAGTTTTTGAAATTTTAATATCTACATGGCTTGTTGGAGCAAGTATTTTACAACAGAATGTCCTTTCTGTCAGCAATCATATCAATTAGCTTGATTGGTATAGGAGAATAACATATCTTATCTAAAATGGGTTTAAATTCTATTGTCCAACAAGCAGTTTAACCATGGTAGTACAACTTCATAACCATTCAGTCATTGAACCTCTAAAATTAACATATACATATGTTTACATATATTTCAGCAATCAATTCTACTGCACTCTTCACCATTTTGTCAAAAGGTGATAATAGTTTATTTTTGGTTTTTTTCCTTCGGCATTGTTACTTATCAAGAAATAATAGTTTTCTTATTATAAGTAAATTTGAAAACATTCGAAGAGTAACAGCCATTTAAGTTTTCAGCTGGTTTGAGTTCCTGTAAGTTATTTATTCTTACAGAAATGTATTGCATGTTAAAACTTTGAAAGGATACTCTGTGGTGTGAAATATCTTTTCTTTAGTGTCTCGAATATCTTGTTATATAGGTTATTTAATTCATTATTGATTTCTGGTTACCTTCTGTCTGCTATTTAAAAATATTAAACGTTTTTGTATTGTTCCTTAATAATGGTGTCTTTCTCAAGAAAGATCCAACTTGTTCAGTATAGGCAACACATACATCATTATAAGTATATTAGTAAATTAGAGATTTTATAGATTTATCCCCCCCCCCTCCCCGCCTCTCTCTCTATCAAATGTTAGCCTGTCAATCTCTGATATTCACCTCATGTGTAACATTGCATATGTATAACATTCAGAGTCAGTAAACACTTCAATTCTAATCTGTTGTGCTAATACCCCAACAAAGCTTATTCAAGTGCAACCCATATTGAAGCACTGCTCACATACCTTGGACATTGTCTTGTTACACATACAATCATTCTAGACTGTGTCCAAAAGAAAACCATTTCGTTGATTAGCAAATTTTGCACCCACGTAAACACTTTGTCATATGTTATTTTGTTCTTGCATGCTTATCTCCTCTTTTTTAAACTGTTCCCAATTAAAAAATATTTCTGTCTTAACTCTTGAGACGCTTCACAAATAAAAATCTCTTGTGTTTAAACTAATGTTGATTATACTTTCATCCCACAATAATGTAGAAAATGCATAAAAGTTGTTCAAGCCTGATTTGAAACAAAATGATAATCTCTCAGAATAATAAAGTAGATAAGGCTTTCCCTCCCTCAATTTCCCCTCTCCTCCTCTCCGTTTACTATCCATATTACTCAACCACATGGTTCTTATGTTTGAGACCCTATATTACAAAACACTGCTTGGCACTATACATCATAATCCCAGAATGGACTGGAATTTGGTATATCCGGAGTGCAAAACCTATTGACTACTCCCAACATTGGTCCTGTTACTACATCTCAACTTTGCTTCCCTCTACTTCTCATTTGTTTTAATTACTGCTGAAACTATGACCAACCTTTATTTCCTATTTCTGTACCTTCAACCAAGTTATTAGTGCACTACCTCAATGCTATAAACCTCAAGTGTATTGGGCACATTTCATTGGGAAATAGAATTCCAAACATCTGTAAGTGAGAACTGGTATTATGTGAGTATATGTTTGATCTCCATGTAAAACTGAGAGTAAGATAGGCATTTTGTGTTTCCATCTCTCTGGTTTAACCCTAAAATGTTCACAGCAACACACGATTAAATGTCTATTTTCTATTGCAACAAAATTTTGTTGCAATAGAAAATTATTAGTTTTCTCTATAATTATACCTAATTCAACTATATGCATCTTCTAGTTTTTATTTTTCTAAACCGTGTGTGTGTGTATGTATCTTTATACTACATAGTTACTAGTATAGATGAAAACTAAGCAATGAAATGTTTGACTATCAAACTCAATGTCAGACATGATCACTTTATCTCATTGGTAATTATTTCATCAGCCTCTTGAGATGAAAGGTTAAATTGATATTGGCATGGATTCAAGCTCAGAATTGTAAGTTGTTAACCATCTCATCAATTATACAATCTAGCCTTAAAGTTTGATTAGTTAGCCTTTGTCAAAGTTAATCATTCAGTTAACTTTCTATTTTGACCATTTCATGCTTAATGACTATATCTTATGACTTGAATCATTGTAGGAAAAGTGAAACTAATATGTAGCAAGTCTTGTATGTAGCAGCAAATTGGCAGAGTCGTTAGCATGTCAGACAGAATACCTAGCAGTATTTGTTCTGCCTCACTACGCTCTGAGATCTAATCCTGCTGAGGTAAACTTTACCTTGCATCCTTTTGGGATAGTTTTATAAAGTACTAGTCTAGGGCAGTGGACTGGCGGAATCGGCAGAGCGTCGGATGGAATGTCTTGCGGTATTTGTTCCAGCTCTTTGTGTTCTGAGTTCGAATCCCACTGTGGCCTACTTGGGTGGTAGACTTAATCCGTCATCCAGTTTAACACTACCACCTGGCTCTTGGGTGCCTTTAGTGGAGTCCATTCTGTTACAAGCATTCGGGCCAGGTCTCCAGTCTGAGGACACTTTCCTCTCCCCCTCCTACCAGTCTCGGAGGTCCTGACTAACTGATAAAAAAAAAGTCTAGCTAGTTATGTATACAATTATTGATTGGTTTATATAACTTGCACATCTTTTTTGCCTGTTTCCCGTTCTTGTTTTCTGCTTTCAATTTCATTTTTGTTTCATGTCCTGTCTTACTTCCTGTTTTCTATCCTGGCCTACTCTTTCTAGATCTAGTCCTTTGACTGTTTCACCTGCTAGCATGAGTTGCATTGGTTTTCACATTAGCATTAGTCCAATGAAGGATCTACAACATAAAACACTTGTCCTTCTAATACAATAAACAAAAAAACAAAAACAAAAGAAACTTGATTCCTATGAAACTAGTGGTGGTCTGTGTTGGCAGAAAGCAGTTGATAAAATTTGTAAAATAAAATCAGTTCATGAACTGTGGGTGAGGTGAATTGTTATTCAGTAGGGCCCTAAAATAACCAAGTCTTTCTCCCAAGAAAAACTTACTATCTCAAGCATTGGGGAAAATTGTTCCAAGTTCTAATCTTTTTGTTGATATGTATAACACAGGTAGAAGGGTTATGGCTAATAACGATGAATGATAGCTTGGTGTCTGTATTAACCTTTCAGCTCTTTTGGTCCAAAGAAATGTGTGCCATTGGATAGTGTAGTATGATGAGTTTGTGGGTGAATAAATAGCATTTAATTGTTTATACCTGAGCTGTATGACCGTTTCACCAATCATTTATAGTGAAATAAACCATACATCTTTCAAATATAAGACTGAAGATTGACATTTATTTTTATATATTTCTTGGAGAGCTTAGAATAAATAAATTTCTTTGCAACAGTTTTCTCATCCATGGGATTTCACAGGCAAAGTATTTGTATTGTTCTATGTGCAAGGATCATACTGTTTATTTATTAGGGGAAAGTCACCTACAAATATTATAGAGATTTTTTTTTGTTTTATAAATTGACATTGGTTAGGCAGGTTTACAAATTTGAATTTGTTTATATTTTGGGGGCAACAGTTTTAAAAGCAAAATGCTTTTACGTAGTGACATTGGTGCAAAGTTGCATCCAACTAAGGTGTTTTCATAGTAATTCTTTTGAAATATACTTAAGATTCTACTTGTCTCAATCTATCTAACTTAAAAATTGGTATCAATCTAGCAAAATATCCAGAATTTTATCTCGTGTAGATACCAAGCTGTTTGACAAATTAAACTTGTAGGTAAATGTCCTATTCAGGGAGAAATTGTCCTCTAACTGAA
This sequence comes from Muusoctopus leioderma, assembly GCA_027124095.1. Classification (NCBI taxonomy): domain Eukaryota; kingdom Metazoa; phylum Mollusca; class Cephalopoda; order Octopoda; family Octopodidae; genus Muusoctopus; species Muusoctopus leioderma. The sequence continues at coordinate 28,356,852 of JAOPJM010001291.1, forward strand.
TATCAATTCAAGTCACCATGGTTTGAATAAATATTTAACTTTACCTCATTTTTAAACTGGCTGGGACAACTAGAAACAAGGTGCTCAACTGATTTATCCAAGGACACTTCGAAAAATAGAACCTCATATTCATGCATACACATTCAAATACAAATACACACCCACACAGATGAAAAGCCCACATAAATCAATTACACACATACATAATAAAAACACATATTTAAAAACACACACACATACACAGTAAAAACACATACATACCTTTTTAAAAAAACACCCACACACATTGAAACAATAAACACACATTGACACACAGACACATACATATATATACACACACACACACACAGCTACATAGAAAAACACACAATGGTATATCATTAAAAGAAATTATTATCATCCATTGAAATTTGTTTTCTAATGTTTGTTTATTTTTTTTTTTAAATTCCATTAAGCTTCAATCAATTTAATGAAGGAAGGCCTTGGAAGTAACTCAATATTTGGTTTTGTTACACTGGCCAATTTTGTTGTCATTCATGTTGAAAGATATTTGCTGGATCTCTTTATTTACCTGGTTTTTAAAGATCATTTATTTTAGGTCAAATGTGTGATGTAAGCAGTTTTTAATGAAATCAGTTCTCCACTACAGGAATGTTGTTGGTTGTGTGTGCCAAATTATTCCTGACTCAGTATGTAATTAGTATCTGCTAGTGGTAGAGGCTAGTGACATTCAGTCTGAGCTAAATTAATATGTACAGGAATTGTGTGTGTGTGTGTATGTGTGCGCGCTCACAGACTAAGCCACAGATACCTTGGACGTTATTAATTTGTCGGATCAGTTACTGATAATATTTTATAGTTTCATTTAGTTAATATGTTAGTAAATTTATTATTTCTTTATTTGGGCTTTTAGTTTATTCAATAGAGGTGAGGGTATTATGTTTAACATTTCACTGAAACAGTATTACTTGAAATATATATTTATATATAACCCACGCGACCCTCCACGAAATAACCATGCCTGAGTCTATATATATATATATATAAAGATTTCTAATAACATACACACACACAAACACATATGTGCACACACACACAGGCATACATACATACATACTTATAAATTTTTAGGCTTCTAAGCTATTATGTTCAAATCATCCTTGAAATAGTTTGTTGTGTTAGAAAGCAGTATAGTTTTCTTGTTTGCATAGGCTAAATCAACTGGCCAAGCAGGTATTTATTTAGTTTTGTGACAGCAGTTGAGTGGTTGTTATAATAATATCATGTCCAAACACCATTACTGTCACACAAGGCTTTGCTGGAATGGCATGTATAAATATTGAGCTATAAAAAGCCTCCACTGAATTATGTCAAGAAAATTGAACATTATATGTAAGCTTATTAACCCTTTTGATACCAACCCGCCTGAAACCACCCCTGGCTCTATGATAAAAAACATTTGTTTTAAAGTGTTCATATTTAAATCGAAACCTTCCATTATAATTTTATATAAGAACTTTTTCTTAAGTTATCTTCCAAACACCAACTTAATAATGAGAAAGTAAATTATTTTACTAAATCCCTCCAAATTCTTGATTATTTTCAAAATTATTTGAAAATGATAGGCAGTGTATTTCACTGGAAATATGGTAACAAAAGGGTTAAGTCAACTAATATAGGAAGTGTCAATTTTATATCTAAATGTAATTCTATATAAAAATTTAAAAGGCTTGGTCTATTTTTAACATAACCCAATAATTATGAGAAGCGTAGTAAAGCATACAAACTAAAAATTAACTAGTGTTGGTAAAAGTGTGTAGAAACCAATTTGAATTATTCTGCTGGATCTTTTCCTTTTGTTTTACTGATCGCTAATTTTTTTTCATTACCCAACTTCGATGTAGTATCGCATGCTATTTACGAAAATCATATTCAATATATGTAGAACTTAATAAGAAAAAAGTTAC
>JAOPJM010001291.1:28373959-28385301 GCA_027124095.1 Muusoctopus leioderma
CCCAAGGTGCCACGCAGTGGGACTGAACCCGAAACCATGCGGTTGCGAAGCGAACTCCTTAACCACACAGCCATATGATGAAAGGGAAATATTTTTGTGTGAAAACACCTCAAGCACCTGTGTTTTTTACCTGTAAATGTCATAATAAATAAGCTGCAAAAGATTTGTTTTTAAGCATTTTCTGCTCAATCAGTATAGGACTTAGAAAATGTTTTACAGGATGTTAAGAGTTAAAAGAGAGAGAGGGGGAGATGGAGATAACAACATTAGTTACCACTGTTTCTTTAGAGAAAAACTTTTAAATTAGCTTATTCACCTTGTTCATTTTTACATTTACCAGTCGTGATTTTCATTGGTGTTGAATATTTGTTCTGCTATAGGTCACATGTTGATTTTGTATTAGATATTAGGTGTTGTTATTTGATATTGGTCACAGAACTGTTGATTTCATATTGCTATTAGATTCTATTAATGTGATGTTGCGCATAAAGGTCTGTTGAGCTGACATTGATTACTGAGACAATTCATATGACATTTGTTACTAGACCCTTGTTAATCTAAACCATCTTAAATACCCATTGTTAATGTGTGTTTAGGGTAGAATTTAAGGAAAAGTTGCCATTGCTATTAGTAGAGGTAGAGTGGTTCAGGTGTTGGTTTCCTATCTCATTGTTCTAAACCCTAGCTCCCTGCTTAATTATGTAAAACACTATACAGCAGGGTAGTTAATGAGTTGCATATACAAAAACATATCTATGTGTTTAAAACATATTTTGGTCTTGATGTATAGTAATACTGGGTTTAAAACCTCTGGCAAGACACAAGACTGGTTGCACAGACACCTGTTGTCAGTCTCTTGACATGCTAAAATCTAGAGTTATAGCCACAATATTACAATTAAACTAAATGTATTTTAAGCATGTTTTAAACATATTAAGCTTTCGCATATTTTCTTAGGCTAAAGTACATTAACTTACTCAACTTAGTTTACAAAATACTTACTATAAATATTCATGGACTTTTTTCATGCATGAAAACATAGTTGAAAAGTTGATTTTCAGAAAGAAGTTTATGTTGGAGATACATTTATGGAGAGCAAACAGTTTGAAAATTGCTATTTGAAAGTATAATAATTTTGAAACTATTATTTCAAAGTATCTTTTTTAAATATAAGTATTATAAAAGTATTTGTATTCCAGTATAAATTATTATTATTATTTTTTACTAGTTTCTGCAGAATTTTGTAACTCAAATATTGATGTCTCGTTACCTAACTAGTCCAGAGATGTGGAATAACAAAAACAATAAACATGGTTGCTAAAGTGATATAGAAATGGCTAAATAAATGAACTGCATTTTGTTGTGTTTGAATTTGACCATGAAAGCAATGGATTGAAGTAGTTATTTAGCTGTAGACAACCTCCCTAATCTTGCCTACACCTGACCCATCACCCTCATTTTCAACATCTCAAAAGTGCTGGAGATGATCGTAAACAACCACTTCCATCACCTTGAGTCTCTCTCCATCTGTAGAACCGATTCAATAAAACCGTATGTAATGGAGACTTGCTTTCCTATGTCACACACCAGTGGTGACTTGCCCTTGAGAACTTTAACAAAAGCACTAGCCCTTCTGTTCATTAACAACCTACTTACTGTCACTTCTAACACCACACACTCTTATGTATGAAGATGATGTTTCCCTTATTTCCTCCTTAATATTTTACCCACAGCCTAAACATGTCACCCCAGACTTGCACTGTCCCCTTTGAGCAGAGACTACAAACATTGGAGACATGACAACCTAGTCTCCTTCATAAGAACCAAGACACAATCACTATACATCTCAAGGAAGCAATCTTCTATCAAACCTCTTTTACATATGAACAACATGCACTTAAAGCCTTAAGGTACTGCAAATGCTAGGCCTCACAATATCTGATGATCTGACATGGTAACCTCACATATAACAACACTGCCAAATCTACATCCCAAAGACTAGGCTACCACCCCAGGGAAAGAAAATACTTCAGCCTTGATCAATTACTGATACTCTGCAAATCTCAAGTGTGACCCACCCACATTAGAGTATTGCTCACATATATGGGACAGAAGTGATGCTACACATACAAATGACATGAAGTCGTTCACCAACACAGTCCAACCTCTTGTTCACAGACATGCTGTCTCCTTGCTCTGCCTTTTCTAATGCTACTACAGTTACCTCTACTCCTTACTGCTGACTGGTCTCATGCTATCTCCACCCAGGCCTACCTGTTTTATTTGTCTCTCCTTCTCTCGTCACCTATATTTGTCTGCTACACTAACCACTATGCCTAATCCTTCCTCCCCAGAATGTAATCCCTCTGGAATTTTCTCCTTGCTTGTGTGTTTCTTGCATTCATCGACGTTATTCAAAAAGAACATCAACTGCTTTGACCTCACCTGTCTTGGAGAGCCTAGAAATGCCATGGACACTGCTTCTTCCTCCAGACTAAACAAAAAAAAAAAAATCTTGGGCTGCTCCCCCTCCCCAAGCTGTTCTGTTTCTGTTTATTGGCAAAGATTCACTCATTTACACACCACAACCACTAGCAATAGATGCACTGTTTCTTCTCTCTGCCTCTTCTAACGCTACTATAATTGCCTATGCTCCACCCCAGGTTCACCTGACGTACCCTTCTCTCTTCCTTTTGTCATCTGTACAGTCTCACCCACCCTCTAATCCCACTATACACTTTTTTCCACAATCCGCTCATGTCGGAGTATCAACCCTCTGGAACCTCCTCCCCCCTGTGAGGGCCTACTAAAGTCATGAGCACTGCCCCCTTCCACTGAATAACATGGTTAGTGCTGAAACAAGTGTAGTAGACTGTAGTAGGAGATATTGTTTCCATAATCTAAGAAATGTTAGGGAAATTGATATTAAAATGACAATTTGTTTTCTTGCAAAATATCAATTCTTTTAATTAAACTGACATTCTGATTCTAGATTAGGTTGTACTTCTATTTTTAGTACCAGTGCTGGCATCACCCTACATTTAATTATCATCTTGGTCCAACAATACAAACTTAAATTTTTTTTTATGAAGATATTTATTGTATCAGGAATAATCAATAAATGCTTTATTGAATCATTTAAGTTATTATTATTATTTTTTTTTTGTCCTTTTTCCACATCGTATCAATGCCAGGTTTCCTGATATTAGTTTACAAATGTTTCTCCAGTTCTGCTTTTTGTGTTATTCCAGACAACTCCTGTATCAGAACAAGTCCCAACCCTTAGCAGAAGTAGAGGAATGTCTACAGAAGCTGTAAGTCGGTTCCAAAGTTACTCTCAGCTTATATATAAACCCTCGACACGCATGGACTCCAGTAAAAAATGGATCCTAACAAATGAAAGAAGCACTTAAATTTGTTTATTATCTGTAAAATTAAAGCAGGCTTGCATAATGTCCAACTGCATGGCTTTGGTTCGACTATATTGGCTTCATTAACTGCCTGACTGTGAAATACTAAGGACGTTCTTCATATCAACTATAGCCCACTTCTCTGTTGCTATCATCCATTCTTCCCACCAACCTCTCAAAATGGATGGAGTTTAGATGTATATAGATATATATATAAATTTTTTTTCTAGTTATTTGTCAGTATGAAAAATTAGAGAACTGTGACTGATATCATAGCTCTTGTATAGCCAATCAATATAATGCTAATATGTTCCTAATTATATTTACTTTTGCTTAAAGCTTTTTTTAATATGTTGTTTTATTTATTTGTTTCAATTTTTTTTAATGTATTTAACTCTTTTATATTTGGTGGAACTAATGGCTAATATGCTCTTCCGCATTTTTAATATAAGTACAATGAAGTTGGTTCAGACTATAGAGTGTTTGAAGTTTGGTTGATTTACTATTCACTTTTTTCTCTTATAAAAAGAGTAATAAAGACCCTGTGCCTAGGAAAAGTTTCATCTTTCTACATCCAAAGTTCAAAATTGACTTTACTTTTCATCCCTCTGGAATCAATAAAATAAGTACCAGTAATATACTGTTATTGGTAACATTCAGTTGACTCCACTCCTTCCCTTTGAAAATTGCCTAGTCCAAAGAAATCACTAATAGCATGAATTGATAATCTAAAATTATTTTCATTACCAAATAGAGAAAATGTAAACATTTGAATTGTCATATTGCTTTTTAAAGAAGATATTTACGTAGTCATTAACCATTACCAATTATAAAAGGGTTGTTTTTTTAGCCTGAATATATAAACTGCACACCTTTCTTTTATTAAGCACTAATGGCAAACTTTTTTCCTTTGTAGACAAGAGAACAACAAAATATCAATTAATGCATTTTTTTTATTGATGGATGCATGTTATTTTTCTCTTAATATTTGATTGCATTATTAACCATCACATACAGGCAAGAATTATTTAGAACTTGAGAGTTCTGTTAAAAGCATAATCTCCTTAAAACACAAGCTAAATCATTTTAATATCCTTTTAGCCATTTGGTAGTGGTCTGGTAGAGATAGTAACATACTGAACTAAAGGCCTTTAGTCATTGACATACAATTAACATCTGCCATAATTCTGGAAATGGAGGTCTTGGCTAATAAATACTACTTGTGGTATTCATCTCTAGTAGCCTGTGGGAGCATTTGAACCCTACAACAAGTTATGAAACACTTTTCAATTATATAGCACCCTTACTACTGCTTACTAGAGTGAGTTGTGTCTTACCCTGACAGCTATTTACAGCTTTGTAAAACTTGGGGTAGTTAGAGATACTTGTCTTTGTTTAATATACTGTACAGTGCCAATGATGGGATATAAGCTCTTGGCTCTTTCACCAGTAGAATTGAAACCCTATCAACTCAACAAACTTATGTTCTCTCACTACATTCTATATTTAATTAATTTTAGTTAATTAAAATTTGGAGGTTGTCTTCCTTGCCTTTTTCACCAGCATTATTCATTTAGAAAATGATTTTTCTAGTTACTAAAGGCGTAATTTTAATCAATTAAAATTTTCTGGCTTACTACATCAAGTGTGCTAGCACCCACTTTACTATTAAGTTTTCATGCCACAGGCGTCCCTGGATATTTTTCCCAGTCATTCTTTTAAGTTATAACACCACTATGTGTTCATTCACAAAAATCCTATATACTTCTATGGTCATTCTAAGATCTACAGTAACTTTTGGACTATGCTTTGCTGAGGAGGTCTAATAAGACTAAAACATGTCCAGAGTTGTTACCATACTGTTAAAGATAGACACATTCCCCACTGCTTCTATATTTAATTAATTAAAATTTCAGGGTTGCTTTTTTTTTTTTTACCATAGTTAGTCATTTAGGAAATCATTCTTCTCCTCACTGCAGGTGTATTTTTAATTAATTAAAACTTTACCACAACAAATATGCGAGTGCCAACTTTACTATTAAATTTGCTTATACACATTAAAACTTGTTCAATTCTTTGATGAACTTATGACCTTTCATTTTCTTTGAATGGAATGGTGGAGTTGAGGCAAAGAGAAATAAATCAACATGTCCTGCAATTCTGAGTTCAAATCCTTCTAGGGTTTTTTTTCCTATTTCTACTTCTGAGTTTAATAAATAAAAATGTTTGCTAACTATATCACTCTACCATGTAAAAAGGTCTGGCACTCTGAACAAGAAAACCAATGCTTATTTTAAAAAAATGTTATTGGACTAATGGAGATTCAGGATAGATGCTTTACAGTATTCTGTTTGGTGAAGTAGTCCACTTTGCCCTTCAACTTTGGGTTCTCAGTTAATTAAGTACCAGTAACATTATTCAGAATATTATAATTTCTCTTTCTACTCATTAAAAAAATGACATGTGTCTAAGAAAGAAAGAAAAACATAATCCAAGCAAACCCCAAATCTTTACCTAATTATAGCTACTGGGAAAGTTATAAACGCTACAATCTCATTTTCTCTCCCTTAAAATCAATAGGGATAATTTCCACCTATGGAAAATGAAGCAGTTGAGTTTATTTATAATACCTTGCTAAGACAGGGGGCGAATTGGCAGAGTCGTTAGGGCGTCAGATAGAATGCCTTGCAGTATTCATCCCGGCTCAGTGCACTCTGAGTTCAAATCCCTTTCATCTTTTCGGGGTGGATAAATAAAGTATCAGTCTAGGGCGGTGGACTGGCAGAATCGTCAGAGAGTCAGACGGGATGCTATGAGGTATTTTTTCTGGCTCTTTGCATTTTAAGTTTGAATCTCATTATGGCCTAGTTGGGTGGCAGACTTAATCCGTTGCCCGGCTTAACACCACCACCACCTAGCCCTTGGATACCTTTAGCAGAGTCGACTCTGTTGCAAGCATTCAGGCCAGGTCTCCAGTCTGAGGATACTTTCCTCCCTCCTTCTCTCCCACCAGTCTGAGGAGGCCCTGAAAAAGAGTGATGGGCACTGTCCTTTCCGTTCTGACTAACCAATAAAAAAAAAATATTTGAATTGACAAATTGCATAGAAAATGTTTAAAATGCTTCATTGTTACAAACAAAAACTACAGTGTATTGTCAAGCATGAAATTTATTAAAAAATATACAGACAGACAGGATGAGGGCTAGATTAAGATGTGTAATAATTGGTATAGATGTACGTATGGTTGCATTGAGACCGAGACCATTAAACTAGTGGTTTATTTTCTCTAAACACAAGGTCCTTGTTCAAAATTGATTGAATTGTGTTTGGCTTATTACTGATACCTATATTCTGCAACATAGATACAACATAGAAAGATAAAAATCACTGACAACCACAGTGTTATTTGAATAATTGAGATATGTAACCTGATATATAGGCCACCTATGCTGCTTTTCTACCATATTTGACATCACCATTATATTATTGATTTTGTATATTGCCACAAGGTCACAAATGGGTATAGTTAATTGAATTGGCCCCAGTTTATAACCAGTATTTAATTTATTAACTCAGAGGAACAACAGACAAAGTCAACCCTTTTGCATGGTAAAGTGTATATTGTTGCCTCTCCTTAAAGTGAAGTATATCATACATATGCAGGGTGTAAGACCATTTGAGTGCTTCCCTCTAGATCATATTGTCTGCTCAAGTAGAACTGACTGAATCATCATTGTCATCGTTTTACATCTGCTTTCCATGCTGGCATGGGTTGGACGGGTGATTTCAGCCCAAATCAGTTCTTATTTGGAGTTACCACTCTCCTAGAATATATTCAACAACAGCACTAAATCATGCCTTACAAAAAATCTCCATATCCTGACACTTTATGAAATTGTCTCCTCACTCACATATTCTAGTGTTACTAGTTATGCACTTGTGAACGTGTCATAACTCTTACCATAAAGCTATGTACTCACCTCTCAGTTTCTCATCCCTCATACTGCTTTTCTTCTCTTCCTAACCTGAGCACATAACAAACTGTACATGCAATCTTAATTCTAAGGGCCACTTGCGCTATGGATGGAACTGCTCTTCCACATCTTCTCACCACACGCTAACCATCAGTTCTTCAAGTTTCACATTAATTGCACCAATACCACATGCCACCTTTAGGCTATGAGCAACACCTCACCTCCTCAGATATGTCTATGTTAGCAGCCTAAATACTTTTATAAACTTTTTAAACAGATGCTGCATGATTTACTTTTCTCAGCCACCACATAGATGTTACCTTGCTCATACTGGAGAATAAAACCAAGCTTTCCTTGTAGTTTTCGTTAAGAACAAATGATCTATGACGATACTAAGTATTGGTTTATATCTGGACAAGGCTGGCTGTGCAAAATCTTTGGATATGGATTTGTAATCCAAATTAACACACATGTGCACACATATGTACATGCACATACATACATGTATACACACGCATGCTCACATTTACACAAGCACATATACATACATCCACACACTTTCTCACACATGCAGATGTACACACAAGGAAGCAAGGAGACCTGAAAAGAAAATTACATGATCAAAAATGTTTTGTTAACTAAATTCTGATTCAATGGTTGTCAAGGAATATTGCAATTTTTTATTATTTAGAATTATCTTTTAATTGCATCTATTTCTTTCTCTTATTATCTCTGAACTTATTCAGAAATAATACTCAAATACATATGGAAGACTCAAAATTCTCCCAGACACACAAGAGTATGTAGCATTTGAAATTGTTTGTGTATTTTAGTTACATATGTAAGCTCACCTTTTCAATGAGTAACATCAATCTTCTTTGAGCATTAGTTTAGTAGTTGGGATAAAAGTTTTATTTTTACATATAATTTTATTGTTGATGTGTTGTGGATTTTTAGTTTACATTAAGAACATTTCTAATAGGGTTAACACATTGTAAGTAAGACCAAGCATTGCTTGAAGCCATAGAGACGAAACTGGGCAGCACGTTGTGTCCTTGAGAAAAGCACTTTATTTCACATTGCTCCAGTCTACCTAGCTGGAAATGAGTACCAGCAGTGGGAGTGCTTGCACTCTCAGTCACTTAACACCATGGAAACCAGGATAAGCGCCAGCCTAATGGGCCCATAGGCTCAAGAAATATAAGTTAAAAGAAAAGCTAAAATAAATTCATTAGCAACAAGTAAGGTGCAGGAAAAAAAAATTGTTTTCTTTTATGTTTTAGATAAGAGAAATTATAATTCAAACAAAATCATAAGAGTGTTATCTATTTCTCAATTTTGGTATTTACTCTCTGATGGCAGTAGACATAGCCAAGTTACTAGATCACCAAACTGACTGTTTTAAGTAGCTTACTGTGTTTAGTTCAATTCTCACTTTGTCAACTTTTCTTTTCATCTTTCTGTGGCTGATAAAATAAGTACTATTAATATATGAACTCGAATCAATTCTAAGCCTTGGTGGCCTTGCACCTCGTGTATGGCTACAACACATAGACAGTAAAAGCAACTGAAGCTAAACGCTTTGTCGCATTTGATCATGAAATCTAGCAGGATATGGTAACAAATGACGAGCTGGAGAGACACATTGGAGGTTGCTGGACTTCTTCATCTGACACGGTATATGCGCATTGGAGATTGCTGGACTTCTTCATCCAACACGATGTATGTGTGCAAAGCAAACCAATGTGATGATGCAGTGCAATTTGGTGATCTCTTGGCTGCATTGATCACAGGGCTTCCAACGCAAGCAAGGAGGGGGTGTGGATGTCTTAATGCGAAATGGGTGGACAACCTGACACATTGGAGCAGTGTTTCAGCTTATGAACTGAAGGCTGCTGGATGATGCAGAAACCAAATTCAGCAATGTTCACCACTGCTAATTCATAGAAGTGAGTGCTTATACACAAAGCAATGGCTCTAGATGACTTGAAGAACATAAAGATCAATTCTTGTACTTAATATTCAGTAAATAAAAGATAAATCATCCTCCTACTTGGCTCAGGTCTGAAACATTCCCAACTGATAGGTGAACTGATGCATTTAGAATTAAGTATCTTATCCAAGGTCACTAAAAAACATCTACAACAATTTGAACTCATACACACATAGGTGCAAGCATCGTTGTGTGGTTAAGAAGTTCGCTTCATAACTATGTAGTTCTGGGATCTATCACACTGCATGGCACCTTTGGCAAGTGTCTTCTACTATAGCCTCGGGCTGACCAATGCCTTGTGAATGAAATTGGTAGATGGATATTGAGTGGAAACTTGTCTCTATATATATGTATGTTTGTGTGTATGCATGTTTGTCCCCACAAAGTCTTCATTGTTGACATCGCTTGGCTACCAGTGCACATTTGTTTACATCCTGCATAAAACAATAGGCCAGCAGACTAGCAGTCCAACGGCTGAAGATCTGTGGAAAAAAACAACTACCTTACTTAAAAATAAGGATTGGCGACAGGAAGAGTATCCTGCTGTAGAATACTTCTCTAAAAACAAACTCGTCCAACCCATGCCAGCGTGGGAAAGCAAACATAAAAACAATGATGACAACGACGACCAGACATATAGAATGCACAGTCATGTTTCCTCGGGAGAGTAACTTATGATAAATTTAGCAGTCTTATAATAGTTTCAAATTTCTCAAATTAATTACTATTCTATTTTTTAATTGATTGTAAATCAAATCCAATATACACAACACACACATATGTGTATTTTATTTATATATATAGTTTTAATATCTATTATTTATAAGAATTATTTTACTTAAGATCGTAGCTGAATTAATATACATATATATATTTATATATGTGGATGTACATGTGTATATATATATTTACGTAAGTTAGCGCTTAGAAAAACCACATGCTCATTCGTGCGTTTTAATATCTATTATTTATAAGAATTATTTTACTTAAGATCATAGCTGAATTAGTATTTTTAAGGTTTTGATAATTCTAATCATAGCTTCAATAACGTGTAATATTTAAGATCGTAAACTATCGTATATATATATATATATGTATATGCATATGTATGTATGTATGTATATATGTGTATAATGAGGCTAATATACATATATATATTTATATATATGGATGTACATGTGTATATATATATCTAAGTAAGTTAGCGCTTAGAAAAACCACATGCTCATATATATATATATTAAATATAATTAAATTAGACACTTTACAAACACAAACCCCCAAAAGGAAAAAAATGTGCCTAGAACTTCCCACGGGAATCGAACCACGTATCTGCCTAATACCGGACGATGATTCTACTAAAGTTGTTTGTATAAGATCTGATTGATGGATTGAACGAAATGGTGGTCTACGAGTCTGCTGGGCGTGTTTGGTATGGGTGTATGTGGAGGGAGGGGTGTATGTGTGCGTGTGTGTGTGCGGTGTGTGCGGTGTGTGTGCGGTGAGTGTATGATGGGTATGTCAGATATATATATCGACGGACTGATAGACTGCTGTGGAGGAAGGCTAACTGATAAGGTGATAGAACACAGATGTCGATGTTTAGTGGACACGTGAAACTTGGGGGACACGTGAAACTGAACGCGGTGGGGGGGAACTGTCGAAAAGTTGAGATGACAAACATAAGATAAAAAAGTGATGGCTTGAAGTGAAGTGAGAGTAAGAATATGAGTAAGGAGAGATAATGGGGAAGGGTGAAAGAGAGAGAAGGAGGATTAGAAGTCGAAGGGAAGAAGATAGATGGAACTCAAGATGGGGGGGGGGAGAAAGACAAGCAAACGATGATGTGGTTTCAGTGAAGCAGAGGTGGTAGTAGTAGTAGTAGTAGTAGTAGTAGTAGTAGTAGTAGTAGTAGTAGTAGTAGTAGTAGTGGTGGTGTTGGTGTAATATCAGTGGGGGGGGGGG
>JAOPJM010001291.1:28391630-28402150 GCA_027124095.1 Muusoctopus leioderma
CCAGATGCCCGGCCGTTCAGTGATTCAGTGTTGTGATTCCCATACTAAATCAGTATGGTTGGTGACAGGAAGAGCATTTGACCGTAAAATGCTGCCTCAAGAAAATCTCCGTCCAACCCATGCTAGCATGGAAAAACGGATGTAAAAAGCAATGATGATGATGAGGATTCAATTCTAAGAGTGTTCTTTACTAAGTAGAGCCAACTTGAACAGAGACCTTATCAGGATTAAAGTATGATCAGATGACTTGGGAATGTCATTTGAGCAACATCTTACAGAACTATCAAGAAAAGGGAGTGTGTCAAACCTTTAATTACACTTTGGGAATTACAAGTTGTTATGAAGAACCAGCTGAAAATTCTGGGTATTACCATTAAGAGTAAGTTAGTGTGAAACAAACATTTGCACTATTTGCAACAGATGCATAAAGATGCAAACAGAAGAGCCACTGTCCACAAAATACTAATATGAAGTATCCTGTAGTATCATCAGCTAATTTGCATTAGATAAAGTTGAAAGTGCTAAAAAATCAAAAAATAGCCATCAACAGTTTGCATCACAGGGAAGAGGTTGCAGAATTCACATATCATAACTGATCAGAACTCAGAGCTATACTACAAGTACAGCATACAAGATGCTACATGAGATCCACCACCTTTATTTCCTGCACATACTTGTAATCAGCCATCACTTGCTCTCTCCCTCTCTCTCTCTCTCTCTCTCTCTCCTGCAACGAAACAACTTAGATTGGACTATTACATTTCTCTTCGAATGTATGCCAGAAAATATGTGGTAGTGAAATTAAAGTGTTTGATTGCTGGAAAAAAACATTATTTCTATACTGAACTCAATATACCTTGCTGGAACAAACGTAGCTGTTAAAAGAATGTTTGCAAAGATTTAATTTTGGAAAACCATTCTTCTCCTATCTGCAAAACAAAAATAAATAAACAGACACTGGGCAAATTATCTGATTGACCCTTTTGTCGGAACAAAATGCAATGAAGAAGCAATTAAAATTAAATCAACTTCAACCTCTGTACAAGTTTACATGATCAAGCTTGCACAGGTCACTTTTCTCTTATTATCACAGGATGTTTTAACCATGTAGTTTATAAAATCCAAGTCATTGAAATGTTTTCTGAATCCTTTTCTTTCTTTATACATCAGGTTCAGGCATCCAGTCAGTCTTCAAATGTTGGCAACCTTATTGATTTAGGTGAAGATGGTGCCCAACAAACAGGACAGCCAGATATTCATACCCAGCTAGCAGGCATGAGTTAGTAATTCTTTTTTCTGTACTATTTATAAATATTGTATTGAATATTTTGCTTTGTGTGGAATATTCTTCTGTCTCTGGAGAAAGGCAAGAATAACTTTCAGATTAGCAGTCATGAAGGAGAATAAAAACAGAGAACTATTCTTTAAACGTTTACTGGTTTCAGTCATTGGACTGTGACTATGCTACAACACTGCCTTCAAGGATTTTAGTAGATTATATTGACCTCAAAGGAGGATGAAAGACAAATTTGACCAGGAGACCTGTGTTATCCAAATAAAACAGTATTTTAGCTCAATGCACCATCCCATCCTGATATACAGGATGGGATGTTGTGTTGAGCTAAAATACCCTGTATCGTGGTTGGCAATCAAACGGAGACAACGTAGGGTAGCGAGGACTCTTTAGTTGTGTCGTAAACATGACAACCTTTCTAGTGTTAGTGCCATGATAAAATGCACCTCGTACACTCTGTAAAGTGGTTGGTGATATGAAGGGCATCCAGCTGTAGAAACCAAGCCAAATGAAATGTACAAGCGAGTGGTGACTCCAAATAAAAACAGGCTCGGACTGAAATCACCCATCCAACCCATGCCAGCATGAAAAGCGGATGTAAAACAATGATGATGGTGACTTTCTCTTTAACAATTCTTTACTACCTTGAATGTCACTATAGCCTGGCTATATTTCATAATATTAGGTTTTTATCTATTTATCTAAACCTTTCTACCACATCAAATACCACAAATACTCTCTCCTTCTCTCTTTCTCTCTCTCCTTCTCTCTTTCTCTCTCTCTCTCCTCCTCTCTTTCTCTCTCTCTCCTCTCTTTCTCTCTCTCTCTAGTAGTATACACCCTCATCAATTTAATTCATAAAGCTCTTCCCCTATCAGGTCTCTGTCTATCAAACCATTCACCTGTACATCCATCCTTACAGTTGGCATTATTACATACATCATTCTCTTTTGAAATATGTTTTACTATCAATTTAAATCTTTATAGGTTTGAATTCTGGCAGCATAAGCAGCACCCTTGGACAAATCAGCAGCACTGCTGCCATGAATCGGTCTTCAACAGGCACACAGGATACAGAGTTTGATATGTTTGCTCAGTCTAGACAATCGTTTGATCAGAGTAGAAAGAATATGGGGTAAGTAATATATATATATATGTATCAGTCAGTCAGTCCATCTCACGCATGTTTGTGCATTAGACGGCAGTTCTCCTCCAGTGTTCTCGATTGGTTGCATGTTCTTTTATGTTTGCCCAGTGTCTGTTGACAGCCTGTTCCTCCTGAAAGGTTCAACACCATGTGGTCCATGGTCTTCTCCATCCTCTACTTAATTCTGGTAGTATCCATCTCAATGCTGTTTTTGCATACTGATGGCAGCTGCAGGGTGTGACCAGCCAGATGCATTCTTCGTTCCATCCCCATATCTCAGAGTCTTCACAATGATACTCTTCATTTCTGATATGATTATGGTAAAAAATCCTCAGGATTTTCCTCAAGCACCTTTGGTGGAAGACATAGAATGTTTTGGAGCACCGTTGGTAGTACAATGGTATTGTACAGGTGGATCTCAGTGTTGGTGTCTAGTGTGTTAATGGACCAGATTTTGTATATTCGCTAAAATACTGCTGTCACCTTTCTGATTCTGCATTTGACATCGGTTTCAGCAGCTCTATCATCACACAACCTGTTCTTCAACTATCAAGACAATGTTCCCTGTTTTTAACCAATCTCCTTGGCCTTCATTTTCTCTTCTTAGTCTGGTTTTCTTTACCACTTCACTCAGGCACTGAGTCAGCTCTTGTAGTCTGTCTCTGGATTCTGCCAACAATGCAATATCATCAGCAAACTATCTCTGATCTTTCTGCTGGATGCCATATTCATTGCTGTCGACTGCCTTTTTCATGATGAAATCCATGGTTAGTAGGAAAAGGAATGGCAACAGGATGCAACCCTGGCAAACCCCAGTGGTGATGTCAAAGTATCCAGTGTTTTCCTTTTCCATCTTAACACAGCAATTGAACTTAAGATTGCAATGTAGTGCTCTAGGATCCTACAGATTTTTACAATGCTCCATAGGGACTCCCGATGAAAGCGGTTGAATGCCTGTTTGAAGTCAATAAAATCTATTGATAATGGTCACTGAAACTCCAGACAATGATTGATGATATTCCGTATTGTGAAGATTTGTTCACAGTATGACCACCCTTGTTTGAACCCTGCCTGTTGCTCCCATAGCCTGGCATCAACGGCATCATGAAGTTGCCGTAGTAGCATACAGCAAAAGACCTTGGCAGGACTGACCTCTTTCTTATTGCAGTCATTTACCTATATCAGGTCTATAGGGCTTCTATACCATGGGCCCTTAGATGACTACATAGCCCCAACTTTGTTTTGAATTTTTTGTGACAAATGTGGCACAACATTTTATCAAGGACATCAGCATTTTGTCCAAAATGGATTTTTAACCTGGCAGCATATATATATATATATATATATATAATGTAAATTCTTATTTCTAAATAAAATCACTTGTAGATAGCGTAGTATATGCCCATATGTGATTCTAACTCTTGGCAGTTCAGCTGCTAAAGTAAAATTTTCTTGGGAAGGATAGTTTCTCATTGCTTTCTCCAGGCCTATGGTAGGATTTAAGCGCAGCATTACAATCCAGTTAAACACTCGTAAATTTTACAATCCTTCAACTGCTTACTGCAATGAACTATGTGTCCTCGTGTGATCTGTTTACTGCATTGATTAGTAATCTGTTTTTCCTTGCTGGCCTGTCTTGGAAGTTGTTTGCAGGGAGAAAATTAATGAAGATGGCTGGATAGTGCTTATACCTCTTTCATTCTACCCTGTTGCAGCAAGTGATCAAGATAACTGTGAGGTTTGTGTGGTTCATGCTGAGTTAGGATTGTTGTTGGAGGGAGTAGGAAATAAATTACAGAAGATCGCAGTTCTACAGAAGAGCTCTTGGACAAAGTGTTTATTATTGGATGTTGAGAGATAATACTTAGTGGAGTGATTGGAAGAGAAATAAAAAATGTATCTACTGTGTTTAGGTGGGAGTAGCATGGAATCAGCAAATTCAGGAGCACAGGCCATTGCAGTGGTAGATAGTGACAACAGGAAAGCAAAGCTCAACTGTAGATTAATTTTTCGAGAGTGTTTACAAATGAAAGTTTACCTGCCAGAGAGAAGATACAGCTTTATACTGAGCCTTGTCATTGTAAAATGGTGGTGAATGTGGGCTGGTGTACAAAAAAGATGGCTTTTTTCTTAGATGTGGTACAATGTTATAATATTTTCTGGCTCTGAAGATAAAACCTTATTTTTATGATGCAATCACAGCTAGGAGGTAGAATGCATGTTTTATTATATACACATAATTTACCTAAGCATTCTAAAAAAATACAATTATAATTTAAAATACAATTATAATTTATAAATTTTCTTTAGTGTTATAGTTTACATCTTTTACAAAACCTTTACTATTTGTTTTGTTATTTTCTTACCCTAACCCCAATCTTTGTTTCTTTCATTTTCAGAAATTCTGCTTACATCAATCAACAAGAGGACCAATTTCGGGGCAGTTTGGGGCAAGCTGTAACAATGAAATCTCAAGTAAAAAATGGACAGGTCAGTTTGTTGCCTGCTAGATGCTGTGTAGATTTGTAAATAGAGATATTTAGTGATATTGCTTAAAGCTTAACCTTGTATTCAGTCAACATCTTGTTCACATGCTGTCATCTTTTGCTTTTGTTTTAGCTTCATTTCTTTATGTTTATCTCTCTTTTCAGCTTAAGCTTTCCATGTTTTTCATGTGATAGTTTTATGTTAAATGATATTGATTTAGCATTGAGTTTTTTATTTGTTTGTTCTGTTTTTTAAATGTGTTTATTCTTATAGGTTTACATTGAAACTAAATGCCACAAACCAGGTTTGGTTTTGTATGTGTGGTGTTGTGTTTTGAAAAATAATTCAACTTATTTGTTTCATATATTATCCATGGTTACCTTAAGGTTACTGTCAATATGTGTCCTGCCCTGTTAGCATTTAGGGGTTTTATCATAATGAACACCACATGTTTTTGATCCCCATTCTCTAGACCCTACCTAATATTTGATCCATACTTCACATTGTTTCTGCACATGGTATATCAAAGTAGAAATTTTAATATAACACATTTTCTGATCTCAAAACTTCATAATGTCATGTTATATTACTACTCTAATAATTATTATTATACCAAGGAGCTAATAACTAGATATGTTGATATATATGTAAAATACATCAGTACAGTTATTGGATCTCCTTGTTTAAATCCATAGATAAACAGCCTGAACTATAAAGTGAAATTAAGCAATTGAATTATATTTCTCCCATTTTCTACTACTCATGTTTATAATTGTCACACAAAACAGCAATTTCTTCTTTTTTTTCTCACAAATTTTATAAGAAGTAAGACTCAGATGTAGCATTACTACTTATAAAATCTGCAGATTTTATATATAGGAAATCCAGTTTATTGACCAGTGTCAAAGTATGTAGTAAGACATGATCTGATCAGTAACATAAACGTTTGAAGAATTAAGGTTAAACAACAAGTATATTTCATTTCTTTCTATTATGAAAACAACATCACTTAAAGGATAACCTGATAACATTATTAGTAGTGGTAGAATTGTAATGATTAAATGGAATCTAACTTCAGTATCAATTAATTAATGAAATAAGAGGCTAACATAAAAATGAGAATGTGTCAAATTTTGAGCTGATAATTTGATTTGTTAACTGAGAGGCATAGACATGGAGGAAATATCAAAGAAAAAAACATTAAAATCCCTTCTAGAAGGGCATCATGCACATGAAAATCATGTAACAGATAGTCAACAGAAAGGCAGCAATGTCATAAAATAACATCACTATGAACAGCAAGATTGGAGGTGTTCAAAGTGAGATTGCAACACTAGCCTCTGTACCTTCTATATTTATAGCTGCACCAGAACTTCAATGAAAACACTGTATCAGTCATTGTGTTAGTAACTCATATCATAACCTCTTTCTATTTTTTACAAACCTCTAACCTACTAAAAACATCAACCGTTTCACACCCTCTACAATACCAGGAGATCATGTCTTGCTACATACTTTGACACTGGTCATTAAACTGGATTTCCTATATATAAAATCTGCATTTTCATGGTAAAAGCAAAAGAATACCACATCAGGCATATGATGCTTAATGAATTCCTTAGAGCTATGGAAGCTATGCAAAAGATTTAAGAAATTTATAACAAAGATGGTTTCAAAACGTTTAAAAATTGTGGTTAACGTTTGATGATTCTACACTTAAGAGTTCCATAACTATCAAAGAATTCGGTTAGAAACCCTATTCTCTACCATTCAACAATATTTACAACATTATAAAATGTTCACTTTAGGGAAAATTAGTACAACAAATTAACATTTGATAATCTTGAGATTATGTAAACATTTGTTTTGCTCTTCACTTTGACAAACTACAATTTTTATTCCTGAAAATTTTAGTGATAAAGAGTAAGTACTCTACCAAAATATTAAGTGCTGTTGATAGACAGTGTGTTAAGTGAGGTATATTATCCACAACTATGACTGATTGAACCCTTCATCAAATACAAAAAAAGACCTTGGGTTAACTAGCAAAGAATTTACTACTGCCATGACAATATGCACATAATTAAACTGAAATAATAACTTGTATATTCTCTTGCTTTGGATTATCAACTATGCATGAGATAATTAGTAAAAATATTTTAATAAGAAACTATATACTTCTTTAGATAACTTAAAAACCAGTCTTTATGTCTCTGTTACTTCAATATCACTTGAATTTTATAAACATGGCATCGGAAAGCTTTTGAGTCATTGGAAAATTGTCATTAATGGCAACGTAAAATGCAAACTAGATTTAAGATATCAATTATTCTTTTAATCATTTTAAATATTGATGTAAAATTTGCATAATTTACAGGATGGCCTGACAATTTAAGACCAATTATTTGAGACCAATGTGACTGTGTTTTGTATACTTTTCCTTCTTCCTAGTCTCTGTTGACTTGCTAGGTCCCACACAATGCATCAAATATTTATTGCTATCTTATTTACTTTTCAGTTGCCCACGATGGGTGATTCTTTTGAGGTAAAGTCAATTTACACTTTGTCACCTGCTCTAGTTTACAGCTACTATATTTCATCTGACTAATTCCTGCAAGAACTGTTTCCACTGAGGAATAAGACAGTTGGAATATGGTAGTTGTAACTTCTGGGTAGACAAACATTTAGAACTGGATGCATTTATTACTTTTTTTAGTTGATTTTATTTCTCTTTTGGTTCTTTTGTATTTGCAATTTATTTTCCAATTTTGTTTCAAAATAGATGTAGAGAGGTATGAAAAAATTATTTTAGTTTCTTTTCATTTTAATCTTTAGACGTATATTCTTAGATACTACATAGCTGCACTTATTACATTCTGACACTGTGTGTATGGGTTAATATATATATAATGGGAAGAAGTCATGAAAGCTGATCTCACCTTACGAAGGAGATGACAAAGGACTACAAGAAGTGGCGAGACATGCTGGAGAAAACCAGTCCAACCCATGCAGGCATGCAAAAACGGATGTATGATGATGCTGATGATATATATATTAACTCCTACATGCACACAAATCTATGTAATCTTATATGTTCATAGTATAGTCTATGCAAACCTGCTTGATCAGTTGACAAAGATTAGACCTATTAGATACTAACAGAGAGTATGCATATGTATATTCTTAGATACTATATAGCTAGCTGATAGAATATATTATTTGTTATCAAAATGACTTCTAGTAGACACATTCTGACAACACACTGATTATATTATGTTGCTATTGCGAATCATTTTTATATTTATTTATGAGAAAGGGGGGCAATTATTTGTACAGATTCAGACATTTATGATCTCATTTTCTGCCTATTTTAGAAAAATATATGAATGAAATTTGATTGATGTTTACTTTTTTCTCTGATTTACTGTGAGAAAGAGCAAATTTATAGCTACTTGAGCCTTAGAGTAAAAAAGTATTATAATGGCTGTCAGTTTTTCCTTTGGCTTGAGAGACATTCTGAACTATGAATAGTTCAGAGGTTTGGAGGGTGAGCTGATGCTTATCTAAATTTATATTTATATTAATTTAACATAACCTAATATTGATTCTCATCATGGAGGGAACTTAATAATGAACTTCTCTTTTATAATTTTAGAAATTCACGTAGTATTTAACTTACTGTTAAAATGATACTGATAACTTGAACATTGCAATCAATATCAAAAGATTGTAAATGAAATAAATGCGATTTTGTTCCCATTCTTTGATCAACATTAGAAATGGTCATGTATGTATAAATTTTCCACTCTATATATATCCATTTTGCTCTATTAGCACATTGTGGTGACAGTTATAATCAAATAGACCCACTTATCCTGTGTAAACATGGAAATGTAGTGATTAAATAGAAATGAAGAGCTGTTCTACAAACTGCAAGAACGACAAATATACTCTTAGATTAGTTCTGGCCAGTGTTGCTGTAACCTTTAAGTTAGCTAGTAGAATCTATTATCCATCCTGTTAATAAAGTCATTGTTATTTTACTGGCAAAGATCAACATGAACTCTGTTTCTGATTGCTATAGGAATATATGAACTGGAGGTAGTCCTTTAGTGATATGGGAGAATAAGACCACTGTAACCACATGAGTCTATAATTCTTTTTTATATTAAGGTGTCATTACATGTCGTAAGAAGCGACTAAAAGGGTTGGTGTCAGGAAGGGCATCCAACTGTAAAACACTGCCCCAAAAAGTCCCATCCAACCCATGCCATGCCATTCCCCTACAGAAACTGAATAACAAGGTTAACCACCTGTATATTCTTTGATGATGAAATTAGAATTACTCTTCTGCTGGTTCCAACCATTCAGCTGTGACCAAACTGGAGCACCATAATCATAGAACAACAAACCAAGTGATGGGATTTAAATCCCATATCTATCACTTGGCAATTACACCTTACCGAGAACGTTTATAAACAACTTTTTCTCCTTCATTGTTTTATATTCATTATTCCATGCTAGCAAAGTGAGGATGGTTTCTACAGATTTGGACATTTGCATATTGTTGAAGTAATGTCCTTTCTAATGCTAATCACTGATTCTGAAGTAAGAGTAGAACCTGTTATTATTCAGTTCTGCTGAAGCAACTGCTTTGCTCAGTGTCACAACATTATGGTCGTACTAAGGCCTGAACTCATAACCAAGTGATTATGTCATAAATGTTGTAATAATTAATATAAAATGTAACTGTAAAACTGCTTAACTCACTGGCTTACATTATATACCTTGGCAGAAAAGAACAATGAATCTTTACTGACGATGTAATTCCTATTTTTGAAAATAATACTATAGAGCTGGAAGTTGAACAAGAATGTCCACAAATTATAAATTAAACTAACTGGCCAGAAGTTTTGTATAGCATTTAGCATTCTTTTATTTTAACTTGTTCCAACAATTTCACTTGTTTACACAGCTATCTAAAATATATTAGAGATGAATTAGTTTTAGCTCCTTGTCATTTAATAGTTCTGGCAAGTTGACATGGAGTAGAGGTAATATCCTGGTGAGTTGAGACTACAACTCGGTTTCAGTTCCTAGTTGGTGTTATTTTACTTCAGTCACAATCCCTTAGAAATTTGGTGAATTCTACTATTTATTTTTCTTCATCTTAAAGGCTTTGTATCTGTATAAGACACCAATATTTTGTGATGACGTAATGCTCAACACTGCAGGAACCAGCAGTCTGGTGTATGATAAATATTTAGATAATTAAACATCTTGTTGACCACTTGAATGATTTTGTTTTAGGTATTATTTACTACTTCAGCTGTGTGAATATTCGTAGTTTCTAAACTTAGAATATATTTGTAGAGTATATTGTTAATATCATCTTTGTGTGAGAGTGTGTGTGTGTGTGTGTGTGTGTATATATATATATAAATAAGATGAAGAATGATGGTTTTTCAAATCATTTATTAGGTGACCAGGTTTCAGCAGTTGGTTGAGTTTCCCAGGTACTTGGCCTTTGAGTTAGTGTACTCAAACTGCATGTACTGGGTGATGTTGTTAATCCATTGCTTCGTCAGACCT
>JAOPJM010001291.1:28416253-28426299 GCA_027124095.1 Muusoctopus leioderma
ATAAAATTATAATGGAAGGTTTAAATTTAAATATGAACACTTTAAAACAAATAGTTTTTTTATCATAGAACCAGGGGTGGTTTTAGGTGTTGGTATCAAAAGGGTTAATTATTATTCCCTAGACTGAATTTTATTTTCTATAATTTTTTTCTCGGCCATAGCAATGGCTTTCTTATTCCTTAGGTTTGAGATTCAGCCGAGATTTTTTTTTCCTAACACTTTTATCAGCCATGGTTGGCAGAATTTCAACTTTGGATATTTATGGATGAATTGTTGCAGCAAGTGTACTTACAACAAACCACTCAACTATGACATGGGAGTGATACTTATTTTTAGCCAATCAGACTGAAGCAAGGAGAATAATATGTATAGTCTTGAGGCAGAACAGAATGACTGCAGCAAGTTTTGAGTTCATTACTATGTTCTACCTCACACCAATCTACAAGATAAATCTTCATGTTGTTTTGTTTCCCTTTTTCTTTTATTTTATATTGTCCTACAAGATTATCTAGAATAAATAAGTTAAAGGATGATGTATTGAATGCCATGTGTAAAAAGTTCTTAATTCAAATTTCCCTCTTTATTGGGAAAAGAAAACAAAAACCTAGTGGCAATTGTTATCGACTCTCAAAGAAAAGGGGAGATAGTTTCAAGAAATTAAGATTTAATCTCTTGAAGTTAATTCACATGCTTAGGAGGGAAGTCTGATCTTTGTTTGCAGGCAAGGGACAACTATGGACATGTTTCAGTCTATTATACCTCATCAGCATAGTATAGTCTACTTTATACTGCCTGATCAGTTGACAAAGATTTTTACACAGAGAAAAAAGTTAGAATCATTTTTGACCAGTATAATTTACATAATTAAAAAAATAAACTGAGTTAAGGGAAATAACTCAAGTGGGCCCAATGGCATGAATTTGAATAAATAAGTTAAGGGATGATGTACTGAATGTTGTACACAAAAAAGAAAAGCTGCCTGTCTGTATATTTCAACTTAAAATCTTCATGAGGTGGTGTACAGGCAGGATCACTTTTCAACTTGTTTATGGATATAACCCTAAGGTGTCTAGATCACCCTTTTATTGATGCTGGATTGTAAGAAATGTTTAAATTTAATATATTGTGTCTGTCTTGCAGAGTTTGACAAATTCCTTCAAGAGCGGGCAGCTGCTGCTGATAATTTACCAACAATTTCTGCAAGTACCGCTGGTTCTACATCACAGCCACCCATTGTCAACCCTCGGCGCCAGTTGCAGAAAGATGACGATGACAGCCCACTGTTTGCACTATGAGAAGAAGCAGCTGGCCAATATCCGTGACTACCGCTGTATCCTGATAGCTGAAGACATGAGGCACAGACAATCTTTATATATTGCTGGATGGCGACTGTAGTAGTTACATCAGCCTGAGGCTTCATATCTTTTTTATCTAACAGAATTTGGAACAGCCTTTAAAATGTACCAACTTAGTGAGAGGGATTAGGGAGAGAAAATACTTTCTGTGTGTCTTGAGACTTCTACTTTTGCTAAACACACATCCACAACCAAATGTGCTTGCATACATACATCCAGATGTAATGATGACGGTCACCTTCTGAGACCAAAACAACATTTATTCTTTATGCACACACATGTACATACAAGCACATACACCTGCTCTCTCTTTCTTTTTATAGACATACATACATACATGCATGCATACATGGTATCTCTCTCTTTCTTTCTCTCTCTCTCTCACACACACACTATAAACACACATACACACAGGTAGATCAACATATAACATCTGACATCACTTGTTCTTACAATGATTTCAAGTCATTATTATTATTATTATTATTATTATTACTATTATCATTATTATTTATTGCGATGGAGTAGCAGAAACAGTAGAGCACTAGACTAAATGCCTTGTGGTATTTAGTTACATCCCTTTACCTTTGTTTAAATCAATGAAATATGTATCAGTGATATACTGATAGTCTATTCAATTGACTATACCCCTTCTCTATAAATATGAGGCCCTGTGCCAATGAAAAATATTATTATTATTATTATTATTATCGTCATTATTTCCGTCATTATTTCCCTCCCTCCCTCCCTCTCCCCTAACTTTATCTATTTCCTCCCCTTTCATCCTTCTTTTTGCACCATTTGTATTGCTGAATGTCACTGAAGGGTGAGAAGAAAGACAGATGACAATTTTAAAGAAACTACTATGAAAATCTCTATAGCACCTGCTAGCTATGAGAGTAGAACCAGTGGAGAGTAATGCAATAAAAAAAACTATTGATTCAATAGAGATTTGAACCTACTTACAATCAAAGCAAAGTAAGCCTTTTATTTTGATTATGCTATATGTTGACCAGCCATTACTGAAATCCCTCTCTTTTTATCTCTCTCTCTCTCTCTCTCTCTTCCTTTTCTTTATCTGTCTGTCTAATACAGATGAAGAAAGTGTGTAGTAATTGTTTGTTACAAACATATACATAATACTCTTGACAGATTTCTGATAATGGAATACATGTTATATTTCCTATATTATTATTATTATTATTATTATTATTATTTTTAGAGTGGGGGATTGGCAGAATCATTAGAGTGTCGGAACTAAAGCCTTGTGGTATTTCTTCCAGCTCTTTACGGTCTGAGTTCAGATCCCGCTGAGGTCAATTTTGCCTTTCATCCTTCCGGGGTCGATTTAATCGACTTACCCCTCCTCCAAAGAATTTCTGGCCTAGTGCCAATGTAAGAAATTATTATCATTATTATTATTTTAGTCTTTTCGGCTAACCTTGCAGTTGTCTTCCCCACTTTGATATTTTTAACAATCTTTCTTCACTTTGAATCCATATATTTTTTTTTTTCAAGTAATGCCATCAGTGTATGAATGAAGCTTATTGAGAAATGTTCCACCTTTATCAAAAGACAAGTTTAAGACAACAGCTGGCTAAAAGCATTGTTATTTATTTATATTTTATTGATTTTTTTTTTTTTTTTACAATTTCTTTTATTCAAACTTTTTTATTTATTATTTTGTTTTACACATTTATCTAACATATAAATAAATTCCTGAAATATTAGATTGGAAAGAAAGCAATTGTATCAGTTTAACAACAACAACAGGAATTATCTGAATATTAACAAGTAACCAGTTCTATGGATGTTTTTTTTTGTTTTTTTTAAATTTCATTTATTTATTTATTTTTGCCTGTATTGCTTGCTGTAATACATTATTTGCATCAAGAATAAGAAAACTGTTTACAACCCTTTCTTATTTCTTTGGCATTTCAATTTGGTGTCTTCTCTGGAATTCATCAACATCCGATATAGTGTCCTGATGCAGAGCTAACATAATCTCTTCACTTCTATACTATCCTCCAGGAATACATTTTTAATCACCTTCTCCATCAATCCAATTTTACTATTTCTTCCAAAACACCATTTTAAAAAAAAGTTTTTGAGAAAGGAAATAAAACAAATTTTGCATGAACTAAAAGATATTTATATTATATATAAAGGAAAGAATGAAAAGAAGAGCAATGATTCAATGATTTAAATTCCAAAGACAATATTGGCTTTCATTTCGTATTGTTATATTTAATTTATGCACCATTAGAGCTCCTGCTATTGATAGCATTTGATTTTAGTGATGAATTAGTTTAAGTTACTGAAACAATATGAAACAAAAATTGTTTTCTTTTTCTTTTAAATAAAAAATAATAATAAACCAAAATACCAAATATTGAAAAAGAATTATAATTTTTTTAACTATTAACCTCATCTGTAGAGATGAAAGATTTTTTTTTAATTAATACATAAAGTTTATAAAGCTATGTATAGTTTTTAACCATTCACATATTTTAAAACTCTTAATTGATATTGAAGTAATTTGTACTCTTAATAGACAGGATATACATCATTCTGTAAGAAAAGTTCTTCATTTATTTATTATTATTATTATTATTATTATTATAAGATTGGCAGAATCATTGAAGCATCGGACAAAATACCTTGCGGTATTTGTTCCAGCTCTTTAAGTTCTGAGTTCAAATCCCGCCTTTCATTATTTCGGGGTCAATAGACAAAGTACCAGTCAAAATATAATTGACTATTCCCCTCCTGCCAAATTTCTGTTCTTGTGCCTATATTAGAAACAATTATTATTATTATTATTATTATTATTAGAATGTGATGTGGCAGAAACGATAGTTTCAGACTAAATAGCTAACAGTATTTAATTGTCCCTCCTTTACATTGTTAGTTCAAATCCCACTGACACTGAATAAATAGCAGTCATACACTGGCATCGATTCAAGTGACTATAACTTTGTGGCCTTGTACAATTGTGATAAATCATAGGATAAAGAGCTAGACTTCACAGTTTCTAGTTAGCTCTCTTACATTGATGTGTTCTGATACTGTCAACATCAACTTTGCATTTCATCCTTGTTGGATGATTAGTGCAGTATGATAGTTGGGTTATTTATATCAGTTGTATGTCTTCCCTTTAAAAAAATTGGCCTTGAGTCTAAAAGGTGCGGACAGATTGGCAGAATCGGTAAGGCGTCAGACAAAATGCCTTGCAGTATTTGTTACGGCTCTTTACATTCTGAGTTCAAATCTTGTCATGCCCACTTTGCCTTCATCCTTCCAGGATCGATAAACAAAGTACTGGGGTCGATTTAATCGACTTGCCCCTCCCCAAAAATGTATGGCCTTGTGCCAATATAAGAAACCATTATTATTTAAGTTAATATGAATATGTTTATATAATTCTATTTGAAGAAAGTTTTTTATCTGTTATGTAATTTCAACCTTTTTAGTTTGTAAACAACTGACACCTATTAATAATGATTTCTAACACAGGTACTAGGCCACAAATTTGAGAGGTTGAGTAGATCGACACCCCTCTCCCAATACTTGATTGGCACCTTATTTTATTCACCCTGAAAGAATGAAAGACAATGTTGATTTAAACTCAGAATATAAAGGGATGGGACTAAATACCACAAAACACACTACCAATTATGCTTTAATAATAATGACTTGTGGAAGATTTATATACTACCAATGTGCTTCGAAGAAATATGTTGTCGTTGCTTTCTTATTATTTATTCCTTGTCGGTTGGATAACTACCAGAGTCTTTCTTTGTTACCTCCCTTGCATTTTCATCCCTCAGATAGCCCTGTTAACATTTGACTTTATTCTTTGATCTGAAAATTAAATTAAGTCTCTTTAGAGTTACACTTGAACAAACAGATTTTTTTTTGTTATAAGTATTGGCTTAATATCAGTGCAAATTTATGTGTCTGTATGTAGACAAACAAAACTATCTAATTTACATATGGATGGATGTCATAAGCTGAATTTATAACAGAAGGATTTTAATTTAGGAATTTTATAGTATTGATATGTTTCCCTACAGTAAAATGTAAATCATCTATTCAAAATTACCTTAAAACAGTATTAAACTTGAACACAGTTGTTTGTAAATATAGTATAAGTGAAGCATTGAATCAAAATATAACTTAAACACATAGAAAGACATTGTCTATCATATAAACCATTCCTAAATATCAACTGGAAACAGTCTAAGAAGATTGAATGCTGGATCAATCAAATATCTTTTAACCTACAGTGAGTGACAACTTCTCGCTCTTTGAACAATAAAGCAAAAGTATATCTCTTATTTTGTGGATTAACAGATTAGGAAGGTTTTAGTTTTATGTATTATTGGTCCACACACAAGCACAGTCTAGTAGATAATATTTATTGAAAACAGATGTTTGCCACAACACCTACAATACTTTTAAAGTGTGATTCTCATTAGTTTCTTTCTTTTTCTAAAAACAATATATTTCTTTGTTTAAGTTGTTTTACATCCTCAATTTTGATTTAGAATAAAATTTTGGCTACTCACCTTACAACTAAAGACCTGTCTGCTGGCA
Organism: Muusoctopus leioderma; assembly: GCA_027124095.1. Taxonomy (NCBI): domain Eukaryota; kingdom Metazoa; phylum Mollusca; class Cephalopoda; order Octopoda; family Octopodidae; genus Muusoctopus; species Muusoctopus leioderma. The sequence goes on from JAOPJM010001291.1 coordinate 28,422,208, forward strand.
AGCACTCTATGGTGTAATCGCTAACACGGTCGCCTGGCAAGCAATAGAACTGTCTGCTTTCAGAACAGCCGATGATGTTAGAATTATTGTTTGTTTACTCAGTTTTTTATATTGTTTATGTTTACTTGTAACATGGAATTGGTTACTGAAACATTCTATCTACATGTTACCAGACATTCTTTAATTTGATGAAATTATTGATATGTTCACTGTTAATTGAAAGAAAACCTGAAGACAGCTTTCTTAAATGAAGGTTTTCTTTTGAATTTAACAAGTATTTCAACTTATATTTTTCTACCAGCCTGAAAAATTAATCTTTTAATTCACCCGTTGCTGCCTCCGCTATTCTAGGATATTATGTTGTCTCCATATGTTTCATAGACCCTATTTGTGTGTGTGTGTGTGTGTGTTATTTATTTGTTTCATAATTTCTCTTGGCAATTAAAATGAGTACAATGATTCAAAATTTTGTTTTGTAACTTTTGATATTGAATTTTTTTAGTCTTTTCATCCTAAATGCTAAAGGATTGGCTTGCTCTTTAAGACATATTCCTTACCAATTTGCCCTTGATCTAGTATATCTAAATATGTAATGGTTTATTCTACAGCCATCACTAATATCTTACTTGTGAGACACTACCAATTATCACCTTGACTCTCTACTGAAATTGTTTCCCTTAAACATAAGCAATAGGATGGTGAATCAACTGTATAAACTGACATGAAAGCATTAAACAATACTGAGCATGTAACATGCTATCTGTCATGAAGCTGTGTCTTCTTTGCTGTAGTGACAATTACATTAATGATGGTTGCATTTAATTTAATTTTTTTTTTAATTCTTCACTCTGTCAATGGAATTATTATCTATTGTTAAATTAGCTGTCATTGAATATGCAGTTTCGGTAGCACTTAGTGAGAGGTAATCCAGATAATTTCTAATCTTTACCAAATCTCACATTTAAATTATTGCCACCAAAATGGTTTCTGAATTCATTTTTTATCATAGAATCACTGATGGAGGAAAGAATGATAATGAAGGTTGAAGTTGACTTTGTGCTACCAAACTAGAATCAACAGGAGACAGTCCATCACAACAATTTTGTAGTAATGCACCCTTTTAAAATAGGTTCTTTATTGCAAACATATGTCAATGAGTTATTGTGATTTGGCTAATATAGCCTGTTTTTTTTCTCTCTCTTCAGTTGGTGAAGGTCAGGTGTGTGTCTTATATAAAACACACACATTTTCATTCACATAGACATTCACTTATTTCATTGTGTATGTTCTTTCTGTCAAGTTAATATGTGTCTGCATATATATATATAATATATATATTTGGTGGTCTGGCTAGACTCAGTTGATACTAATATTTTGTAGAATATTAAACTGTAATCAAATTATTACAATATAACCATTTAATTTCTGCACTTTCAGTTACAGAAATAAAATTTAATTTTAGAAAAAGAATTGCAATCATTATTATTATAACCATCTTTTCTGTATCTGTTTTAAAGTCTCCTTGATTTGATTGTCCTACCATGGTAATTTTAGTTAATGAAATTTTATTTACAATAAACTATGTTTCCACCTTCCCTCACAGATTTTCTATCTATCTCCAGATGTAAGACAATTGTGATGTTATTTGATAAATGTGTAACTTTTTATTCAATGAAACATACAAAATGACTTTCAAGTCTTGTCTGCACGAACTGAGGCCATCTTTGTAATTATAACAAAACGAAATGATCTACCTTGACACTCATGTTTTTAAGTTTGATCAACTATGCAAGTTGTTTACACTTAAATAAAAGAACTTACCTTTCATTCCACCATTTCCAATTGTTTTTGTTTCTAAGCAATCGCAGAGCTCTGCTAAGCCACACAGTTGCTATCTAGAGTGTTGTGATTGGCAGGCAGCTATGCCTACACATATCATATAAAGTAAATGAGAAAATGCCTACAAAACATTTTAAATGTTTCATGGCCCAGGCCACCTAGCTGTAAGTAGGTAGTGGGGGCACAGTAAAATTGTTGGGTTCTTTGTTAAGAGTTGAACTCCTGATTGAAAACTGTCAGTAGGTTACTGTTTCGCTGCCACCTGCAATGCATGTCATTGTAACTATTCATTTTCCTCATCCTTCTTGGATAACTTAGTGTCCATAAAAAGTTAGGTTAAATTCCTGTAGTATTTCCTCATTGACAATTAACACTTAACAGCTAATGTGACTATACCGATTGATATATTTCAAGTATATATATGTGTGTTACAGAATAGTTTTGCTATAAAATAAGACCACTTAAGTAGTTCCTGCCCTGAACACTCATCACTGTCCAAAATATAGTTTGGAACTGGTCTGAACTGGCACACCTGTTGATCTTTTTGGACACCCTCTACATCCTAAATGATATACACCTCACCAAACCAACTGCAACGACTCTTAACCACACACTTGTTTGCCATCTGGTGGTGGTAACTAATTCTCCAACTTTCCTAGGATCATTTACCTATTATCTTTGCAATTCACTCACACATCAATATAGAAAGCAAAATGGAACAAGTTCCACCAAGGAACAGAATTCAACAATGCCACAATCACCAACATAGACACTGCAATATAATTATAAATGCATCTAAAAAATATATCTAACATGAAAAAATAACCCCAACCTCATAAAAACTAGACACAACCTCAAATCATCATCATAATCGTTTTTACGCCAGCATTTTCCATGCTGGCATGGGTTGGACAAGATTTTTTATCGGAGCAGTATTTTACAGCCAGATGCCCTTCCTGTAGCCAACCCTTTACTTATAAGGTACTTATAAGTAAGGTATTTTTTTCCACTGATCTTTCACTTGTTGAACCGCTAAAGTCCAGGCACTTTTTTACATGGAACATAAAGTGCACCGGCAGCCCAAACGGTGTCAACAATGAAGACTGCGTGGAGACACATGCACACACACACATACATATACGATAAGCTTCCATTCAGTTTTTGTCTATCAAAAAAAACCTCCCTCATGTACCATTCTAACTACCATCAACATCAGCAAAGCTTTCAACTCCAGTCTTTGCTATCCACTCATGCAAAAAAATACTCAACACCATCTTGAGTTGTAGACTTAATCTGTCACCCTGCTGCAAGCATTCGGTGCAGGTCTCCAGTCTGAGGATACCTTCCTCCCTCCCACCGGTCTCAGAGGCCCTAAAGAAAAGGGTAATGGGCACTGCCTAAGCAGTGTAAAAAAAAAAAAAAAAAGTAGTATGAGTATTTTGTTATCGATAAATCTGTTGTGGTGATTATAGCAGTCGCAGACAAGGTGGACACATTTGGCTGCTATCCTTTGGATTTATTGTAGTTGGGTGTTGCAGCTATTTTTGGTGTACCTGTAAGTTTTATGAGGTCGACGATCTTTGGATGGCATTGCAGTAACTAGAGTAAAGCAAATACAGTGATGTGATAGCAGTCAATTATTATTATCAGTTGTCTCTGTCTAGTTAACACCATTGTTCAAAATTGTAACATCTTAATTTACTGTACTTAAATGTGGAGCTACAATGAATAATTGGATATATATATATATAGAGAGAGAGAGAGAGAGATGTAGGCATGGCTGTGTGGTTAAGAAGTTTGCTTCATAACCATGTGGTCCCAGGGTCTATTCCACTGTGGCACCTTGGGCAAGTGTCTTCTACTATAACCTCAGGCTGATCAATGCCTTGTGAGTGAAATTGGAAGACAAAAACTGTATAGAAGCTTGTTGTATATGTATGTGTGCGCGCGTGCTTTGCGTTTATCTCCACAGTCTTGCCAACAGATTAGCTGTTCAACGGTTAAAGATCCATGGAAAAACTACCTTACTTATAAAAATATGTAAGAGTTGGTGACAGGAAGGGCATCTGGCTGTAGAATACTGCAAAAAAAATTCATCCAACTCACACCAGCATAGAAAAACAGATGTTAAAACGATGATATATATATATACTCTTTTACTTGTTTCAGTCATTGAACTGCGGCCATGCAGGGGCACCGCCTTGAAGTCGATCAGATCGACCCCAGTACTTTTGAGTCTGGTACTTATCTTAT
>JAOPJM010001291.1:28427543-28439428 GCA_027124095.1 Muusoctopus leioderma
ACTATACATGCACCTTTGATGAGTTGTAGTGCACCTGAGCACTGTACACAATGATTTCATTATTATTATTATTATTTCATACTTGACCACTCAACAAACAGTCTCAAAACATTGGACGGTGGCATTAGCAACAACAAAGCAAAGTGAACTGAAGCAGCTGTTCTCTTCTCTCCCTGATGTTATTCCTCAGTGGAGTCATTTAGTACAAAAATCTGCTACATCTAACACTCATCTCTCAGAGCCAACCAAACCAGTGTAAAGCAGACAGCTAACATTTCAGCAGATGTCACAATTGTATCTGAATATTAACAGTACCAAATTTTGTAGTAACTTTACATTAGCTTTCTCATGTCTGTAAATAACCATAATTGAATAGTCTTCTTTCTCTATATAGATGTCTCCCTGCACCTGTCTGTCAACTTAGAATGTAAATTAGTCACCTTAAAAGCTCCCCTTTAAATAAGATAAGAGTGAGCTCACCTCGATTTCCAAACTTTACTTCCCCCATTAGTGGTTTTTTTTTTTTGCAAGTTCGTTCATTTGAATACTGTTGGAGCAATTAATTGGTTTTATTTTTAGTTAGATGGCTATGCCTACCACTATCTACTCAACCATGAAGTAGGAGTGGAACTTCTTATCAGTCAATCAACCAATAATTTAGCAATTACTGGAACTTGTTTTACAAACCTTTAGAAATGACAGAATTAAGTTGACTGAGATAATGTGATCCCAGAATCATGAGACAGCAATCTAGGATAGCATAAAGTATCCAGTCTGATGCATCAAATCCTTACTTTGGAATGTAGTAGATTTCAATCAGTAAAATGTTCACCTTTCTAGACCATACTGGGAACCAGAAGAATAGAGGGACATGTATCTTACCATTCTTCTGCCCAGTAAGATTAAAGAATACCTCAGTTTCAATTATGCATTATTTATGAAGATAGGAAATGGACTCTATCTTTGGCTATCCACTCCGTTATTTCCTAAGTCATTATAGAGCCTTGTATACACTAAATGTAAGAAGAAAATATGTTGCTATGGCCAAAGCAAGAAAACGATTCTTTACAAAATAATGAGTTTTTGTTTCATTTTTTACATAGGCAACAAGCCTCAGATTTATATGGATGGGGAAATGGGAAGTTGTGATGTTTATGCTTTTCCCAAGGACATTAGTGAAGTGGTTCTAACTTGGTCACAGACTCACAAACAAATTGATAATGGGATTATTGCCTCTCCATACCACCCATCAATGATAATAAATAATACAGCATGTGTAATTAAAATTAAAAGAAACATTTTCTTGAAAGACTTAAATTATAACAACAGATTATTTCCAAGTTATTTTCTGAATTAGTTTCAATAGAATGTATTATGGGAATTTGGTATTGATTTTTGTTTTCAATTTCTTTTCTTTAGCCCAAAGTTTGCTTGATGAGTGAATTAGACATGAAAAATTATCAGTTAAACGACATGTATATGCCCCTCTCCCATGCTCTCGCCTTCTCCATCCCCCACATCTACCTCTTACATGTCCAATCTATCCCTATTGCTTATACTCCATCTCTCATATGTCTCACCTACCCCTTGTCCCATCCCCACTTCACTCCCTCTCCTCATCCCCTGTCGTTTGCCCCTTCTCTTCCATATTCCCTTTCATTTCCTTCTCCCATTTTCACTTCACCATTCCTCCACCAGTGTCTTATCTCCTTCATTCCCCCCCCCCTTCCTTCACAGAGGAGATGTGGACTCTGTAAATCGTAGCAAAGGCAACCCATCTAGGAGAGCAGTAACTCTGAATAAATACCTGGATGGAGGAGACAGGGATTCTGTAAGCCGTAGTGAAGGCAACTTATCTAGGAGAGCTGTAAATCTGAATAAAAACTGGCATAGTGTAAAATGGACACTGTAGTCATGACAGACAACCTCTCTAGAGCTAGTGGCACAATAAAATGCACACAGTCCATGCTGTAAAGTGGTTGGTGATAGCAAGGGCATCCAGCCAATAAAACCATGCCAAAAATTATGACAAGTATCAATACAGCGATTGATCATAACTGCATATACAGAACTAACACTTACGGTAGTAGTGCTGCACAGGGTAGTCGGGTGGCTAGATGGAAACATCCAGGCATGTGCAAGAACCCCTCGACTATCATCAAGTGATCACACACTTCCTTTAAAGTGCAGAAATAAAACTTCAAAGGTCAACCCATCCACCACCAGATATCCTCTTTTTTTGTCAGGTATAAAAAACAAACTTTAGAGCTGCAACTATCAACGTTGGCACAATGAAAAGTATGACTGGAAAAACTGTAGAGATGCTAGAGCAGAGGAGAGTAGACGTTTGCTGTGTGCAAGAGATGAGATAAAAGAGAGCCTCTACCAGACTCCTCATAGGCGAAGAACATAGGTACAAATTCTTTTGGGTAGGGGACAATGAAGGTGTAGGTGGTGTAAGCATACTGTTGGTAGAGAAATGGACAGGTGAAGTAATTGAGGTAGTGAGAGTATGTGACAATAATTAAGCTTAGACTAGTCATAGGCAACAGTTATCTCTGCTTATGCGCCACAATTGGGACTGACATGATCAAAAGGACCGTTTCTATGAAGCCCTCTTGCGGATTACCTCTATGACAAATGACAGCAACTTCATTATCATGGCTGATGACTTTAATGGACATATCGGGCAGCACCATAATGGCCACAAGGAAGTACATGGTGGCCATGGATACTGTATGAGAAATGAGGAGGGATCTAGACTCTTGGAGTTTTGTGACACAAATGATCTAACCATCTGCAACACTAACTTCAAGAAACCGACCAGTCACTTGATCACCTACTAATCAAGCGAACATGCAAGCCAGATAGACTTCATTCTGACCAGAAAACTGGATAGACAGATGGTTGTGAGTACTAAGTCTTTCCCCAGTGAAGAATGTACCACTCAACACAGACTAGTAATCAATAACCTCAGAGTAAAAGCTAAATGGACTCAGTTGCACAAGACAATCTGGAGAAGGATGGTATGGAAACCGAGAAACATCAGATAAAAATAGGTTCAAATAGTTACGATGCGATGCGTATGACGAGAAAGAGGAGGCGATATAGACTTATGACATAGAGGACTGGGTGTTTCTATGAGACAACCTGCTAAGGGCCACATATGAGATCTGTGGTTGAAGCAAGGTGCAAGCCAGACAAAAAGTGACATGGTGGTGGAATAGTAATAGTACTATAGATAGAGCCACAAAAGCTAAAAGACAGGCCTGGAAAGATTGAAAGAAAGAGGGCAGCAATGAGCAATATCAGGTAGCTAGACGCCAAGTTTACATAGCACAGAGAGAAACTGAAAGCAAGAAGTTTGCCAATTTTATGCAATGGGAGGATCAGAGGCATGAGGTGTTCCATATTGCAAAGCAGAGCGTCAGTGTTAATTAAGATGTCATTGGGGAAAAGTGTGTTTGGAATGATAGCGGCACACTGGCCTTCACTGACACTGAAAAGAAAGAGGCTTGGAGGTGTTATTATGAGAGGCTGCTGAATGAGAACGCATGGGAAGAAAAGGGACTTTCCTCAGTAGAACCAACTATTGAAGTTGACAGTTATATGGTTGAAATGGCCATTAAGGATATGAAGACAAGGAAAGTTGCAGGCCCATGAGGGATGGTTGCTGAAAGTATCTGGCGAAGTAGGGCTCAAGCTAGTCACTTGCATATTTAACCAGGTGGTACAGGGAGGTGTCATATCCAATGACTGACATAGAAGTATCATCACCAATTGCTACAAGGGCAAAGGAGATGCCCTAGAAAGAAGGAACTTCAGAGGCATCAAACTGATGGACCAAGTTATGAAAGTAACAGAAATAATCTTAGCACAACTTATTAGGGAGAGAATTAGCCTTGATGAGATGCAGTTTGGTTTTATGCCTGATTGGGGTACCACTGATGCCATCTTCCTAGTGCGACAACTGAAAGAAGTTCTTAGCTAAAAACAAGCCACTCTATCTAGCATTTGTTGATCTGGAGAAGGCCTTTGACAGAGTACCACACACAGTAGTCAAGTGATCCTTAAGAAAACTCAGTGTTGTGAGAGCTGTGCAAGCCATGTATAGAGATGCTGTAGGCAAAGTGAGAGTTGGCAATGGAATCAGTAAGGAATTTAGGGTGCAGGTAGGTGTCCTCAGGACTCAGTTCTTAGCCCGCTCCTATTTATTATTGTTCTCCAGGCCATAACAGTGGAGTTTAAGACTGGATGTCCATGGGAACTCCTGTATGCTGATGACCTAGTACTTATAACTAAATCAGTGAAAGAGTTAGAGAAGAAATTCCAGAAATGGAAACAAAACCTACAATTAAGAGACCTCAAGGTAAACTTAGCAAAGACTAAAGTTTTAGTAAAGAGGAATTATATGTAGTTTGCAAGAGAGAAGAGTGCACTGGTACGGACGAGGACAGATGGTGAGAAGTGCCAGGTGATTCAAGTGGAAGGAAGGTGTAGAAGAGGAAGACCAAGGAAGACATGGACAGAAGTGGTGAAAGCAGATCTCAGGAAGGAGATGAAAAAGGATCGTGAGATGCTGTGTTAGAGAGGACCCATCCAACCCATGCAAGTATCGAAAAGCGGACATAAATGATGATGATATAAATTTTCTTTAACAGTTTAGTGTACAATGGCGCAGTTTCTTTGATAAACATGTTAACCATCTGGCTAACTAAAATGTTCACCTGGAGTATATTGTTCTCTCCATAAACAGTATCATTTCTTCAGGTAGGTGATCTAAATTTCAATGTTAGCCACTTACTCATGAAATAAACCTCTTCCAAGTATTACCTAAACCCCAATACAAGACTGAAGCAAGATAAAACTGTCAATGGTCATACTAGAGAACCTTATAATACATGTGCCAAAAAAAAATGGGGAGGGGAGGTGTGAGTTCTGTTACCAAATTCTAAAAATTGATTTGACTAAATCATAGAATCTTCTTGGAGAACTCAAAATGAAATGAAAAGAAACTGTTTAAACATCAGCATAACAGAAAACTCAAATCATTTAAAAGCTACAGTATAAAATTCTATAAAGTGATTGCCCTATGAACAGTATTATCACAACAGAAACCATTATTATTATTGACAGACCACTGAAGACAGGTTTATAATACTTGAAAATAGCATGCAGGCCTTCACCTATGTCACTGAATGATAAAGTACTCCAACTGTATTAGGTATCTTTATAACTTATCTATATAACCATTACAGACAGAAATGCTATAATTGATCTACTTTAAAACATGTGACAAAAATTGCACCATTGCATAATTATATTATGGGAGTCTTCTAGACAAACAAGTAGTAATAGTTAAGGTTCCAGCATTCTTTCCAACACCACATTAAGCTAACTGCAGCTCCCTTGGATAGCAAGATAGCAGTTAAGTCAAAATTCAATAGAGAGAAACAGTGAAGACTACATAAGAAAGGATTGACATTGCCTTTCATAGTTAAACACTGCTCATTGTTTTGTAGTAAAATAATTTATACACCATGGATATTATACATATGTGTGTATAATGTTTAAATCAGTCATGGTCTTTCAGATATTTTCCAGAGAACATTCAAAATTCAACATTGATATTATAAAACTTCTAGTATTTAAACAAAAAAAGAAATGCTTTCTTTTTCAGTGAAACCTCGGTTAGTCTATTAAAACAACAGAAATAAAACAAAATGCCAGTGTGTGACTAAATAATAGATTCCAGAAAATAGGATTTTCTAAATAAATTAACTTATTAGAGAATACATTATTGTTATGTAGGTAGTTATTAATAGTGTTGTTTAGCCAAGGTCAGCTATGATCAAAGCGTTCCAGCCATAACTATCCCATCTTATTTTCAAACAATGTATCCAGGACTACATTATCCAATGTATCCTTCCTTTTTTTTTTTTAAGACGGTCAGGTGTAGTTTGTGGGTAATTTTGCTACTGTTTCTAGCAGATTGAGTGACCACATAGAGGTTCCTTCATTGGCTTGACTAGTAACTGACTAGAAGGGATGTTGTGAATTGAAATTAATCTAAAATATATTTCTATTTTATAGAACTTCTGTTCTGTTGAAAGAAAGTGAATTTATTATTTTGTGGCAGTTTCAACAGTATTTTATTAGAACTACAGGTATTATTACTTAGAACACCATAATCTCTTTTAGAAGCTTTATTTTTGAAGAACATTGGATGGTAGACATGGTAGTGGTTAAGAAGTTCACTTTGCAATCACATGGTTGCAGCTTTGATCTCATTGCACAGCACCTTGGGCAAGTGTCTTCTACCATAGCCTCTTGAGTGAAATTTGATCGGAGACTGTGTGGAAGCCTGCCATATATGTGTGTTTGTGTGTATGTATCAAACAAAAATACCTTGTGGTATTTAGATATTTAATTATGGCTCTTTACACCAAGGTGGATTTAGCCATTTGATAAATAGTTTAGTACTTACTTTATTAATCTCTAAGTACTGGAGTCGATATAATCAAATAAAAACCTTTGAAGGTGGTGTCCCAGTATATTCACAGTCCAAAGATTGAAGCCAATAAAGGAATTGCTAAATAAAGTTGGTGAGGGTGAATTTTTCAGCTTAAATAATCAAACATTGGTAAGAGAACTTCAATTAATATAGTTATATAAAAGATCTTGTATTCCAAATCCTCTGTGTTTTAGGTGCCTATTTTAGATGGTAACTGTTATTCTTGTTTTCTTTCTAAATAATTCCTTATTCAATTCTTTAATCACACAGACATTTTGAAAATAATGAAGAATTTGGAGGTATTTAATAAAATACCTGTCATTATTAAGCTGGTGTTTGGAACATAACTTAACAAAAGGTTCTTACATAATATTATGATGAAAGGTTTTACAATAGGTACACTGTGTCCCTACATACTATAAGAGGCGATTAAAAGAGTTGGCAACTAAAAGGGTTGCTGACAGGAAGGACACCCAGCGGTGAAACACTGCCTCAGAAAACCCATCCAATCCATGCCAGCATGGAAAAGTGGAAGTAAAATGATATGAACATTTCAAAACAGAATTTTCAGGCGAGTTGGTGTTAAAAGGGTTAAGAGACCTAAGTTCACATCCCATTTTAGGCCTTGTGTTGTATCTCTTGGTAGGACATTTAACTCTTCCCACCTCAGATATCATGCCTAGTTAAGAAACTATTACTTTTGCCTTCTGATTAAATAACTTATTATACAATTCCTTAATCACAGACCTGCATGAAAGAAAAGATAAGACATCTCAAAATTGTAATGGCTATGAACAAAGGAAATGAAGGCCACAATACGAAGAGACTACAGTTGAGATACTCTTAACTAATTTAGTTGATATTTACCAGAATCTATAATCTTAGTTTTCTATGTAGCTGTCATTACTGACTAAAGAAAGAGTTCAATCTCATCTCTCTGGCCCACTCACATAACTAATCACAATTTACTAAGATTGGGTTTGTTGACAGCAGATACTAAATATGGATTTGTGCAATGATAGTCATTACCATTGTTATAACAATCATTACTTTTATTCTTTATCAATCACTATTGGAGACAAAAACATTCTTTCAATAAAATCTAAAACTGAGTGTGGGTTGGTGTTTTTAAAATACTTAGCTTCAATTCTAATACATTGGAAAATCATATTTCTAATTATAATTAAAAACAAAAATAGTCTAGGATTAAAAAATCAGTAATACTAACAATGTGTTTTATTTATTAGATATTAAGATACTAGATATTTCAGTTCTATTCCAACAGTTACAAGGACTAAAATCCCACATTCTTTCCAGAAAAAAATGACAGTTAAAAGTAGGGACTAAATTCAAAGTTTAAGTGAGAGCAACATTCTATAATATCATAATTGTTATTAAAGCATCAGAAAACAGAAGATATGCATTTTACATTTTTTTTTCTTTACTCTTTTAATTTTTCATAATTTATTGAATTCTGTAAAAAATGTTAAAACAAACTTCCCTGCTTTGTTTTTAAATTCTTAATCCAGTTTTGTTGTTGTTTACTGCAATAACCCAAGAGCTAGGTTCATTGTCCCAACTTTAAGCAAGAGAGCCTGTGTCCGACCAAACGCTTCCACATGCAGACAATGTAACATACACTGTTGTACAAGTCATATTACACCTTCATAACTATTTATAGCTGGTGAAATTGCTTGAAGCCCCACAAGAAAATATCAAGATATCCAACTTTAGACATGAGTAAAAAATCTAATCTACTGAGCCAAAATATATTTCTACAAGAATTTAAAAAAAACAAACAAAAGAATTCAATTTTAAAACCAACAGGAATGTTTATCCCAGCCTCTTTGGTATTCACTTCTTTCTCTGTTGTATTGCTGTCAGGTGTAGCAATTCACAAAGCAGATTATAAACAGCAATCAGACAGATGTCTGTTCAACATTAAACAGAAAGACAAAAACATTGCAGGAGCTGTGGATGAAAAAGTTATCACAGTTTTTGACAGACTTTACTTTAAAAACTCTAAAACAAACTGATCACAAAAGTACTGTATGTTCACTCCAGCTAGAGATTTAAAAAAATTCTCAATTATATTTATTGATTTTGTGTTTTCTTTTATTTTTAATAATGTTTCACTAAAATGACATGTTTCCCCCCCCCCCTTTTCTGCTCACACTTAACCATTCAAAACTGAGGAAAATATTCTTAGTTTTATCTTTCATAATTAAGTGAAGAGTATAAAGAACTATAAGTCCAGCAGGCAAGATATCCTGGGATAATGATAGCCAAAACAATATTAAGATGATGGCTTTAGATTGTGTTACGCAGCTTACATTTCCCTGGAATTACTTCCAGCGACAGGCAGCAAACTTTAGTCTTTTTATGTTAGCAGAAAGCTAAGTTAGAAGAACTGCATTATTAATAAATGTTTTCCTTTTAAGACAGATAAATAAATTAAATAAATAATGTCTTTGAATTCAAATCAGATAATTTTTTGAATGCATGGTCTCTAAACAAGAGAGCTAGTCAAGTCAAAGTAATAGTTTTAACCCATTCAGAAAAGATTTTCAAATCTCTTTAGAGTTTAGCTTTTCCAATAGTCTGAATGAACACCATGAAAGAAATGGCACTGGCGAAAAATTCTATTATAACATAAGCATAACTGTTGGTTATGTTTCCAAAAATATAGAAATAGGTCTCAGCTCATCTGATTCCAGTTTAACTGAGATATCTATCCATATATACAGCCACTAATTACGCTTCAAGCTACAATAACATGCTAAAGATACCTTTTCCAAAGCAATCAGATATTTTAACAAAAACATTTTCCTTGGAGTAATTTTATGAAAATCAAGTATACTGTGGTGTAGAGAATTCCATTTCAAAATGGCAGCATATTAAACTGTTACATTACACCATGGCAGTAAACCATTGTTTTACTGCAACACTAAAGTAGAGAGAACAAGATTGCTCAGATATAGGATATAAGATTCTAAACTGCAAATGATTCTGTTTCACAAGGCTCTGACTACTATATAGTCAGCTACTAACAACAAAAACAGCAACAACTATCTTGTACAGTGACAGCACTATGAAGGGGAAGTATAAATAAAACCAAACAACAACATGAGGGAAGGTTGGTTCTCAAGATGAGACAGTGAGGCACTAGGCAAAACAGAACAATTATCAAGCAGATTGTTTTGAGTAGTTTGCATAACTAACAGTTGGTCTTTAATTATAAGAAATGTCTTTGGTAATGAAACAGTTACAATAAATGTTTAATGGCAGCAATTAGACATAGGTACGTCATCTGCATGAATAGAATGGTTATCTTGGAACGTTTCTCTCTTTTCTGATTGTTAGAAAATGTCATACGATGGAAAAAGTGACACTGATAGATTGCTACAACAGGAACATCAGTGAGTAATAGTTTCATTTTGCAGACTGTTGATAAAACAAGATGGAACTTCAGATTATCTGCGCAGGTAATAATATACAGATGAGAAGGTTATTTCAGCCAAAGTTCTTAAGTTGAAAATTATATGGAACTGCGCAAAAGAGCCTTCTGTAGAAACTGGTTCATGTGAATTGTTAGTAAAACACCAACACAGCTCAGAGTCAAGATGACAGTGATGGCAAGAACAACAGAAATAACAATCACGATGCTTACAGTTTCTGTTGCTGATATTTGGATAACAGTGCCTCAAGCAGACGTAGTCTAGCTTTTACTTGCTGGAAGATAAAAAGAAAAATATAAATTACAATTAGACAAAAAAAATAATGATATCTAAAATTGGCATAAGACAACATTTTATATACGAGGGGATATAGTAGATCAAATTGACTGTAGTATAACTGCTATTTATCCTATTGACCTCAAATTTAAAGCAGAGCAGTACAGATAATTGAAATAACCCAGTACATGTTTGGTACTTATTTTACTGACCTAACAGGAATTTGAGCCCAAAACATAGGAGAATGACACTAAATACTGAAAAGCATTGAGTCTGATATTCTTCCATTTTTACAACCTCACAACCTTAGCTTCATTTAGGTGCAACAGGCTGAATTACGTGTCAAGATGCCTTGGCAGTATTTATTTAGTCTGTTTGACAAGGCTCCTTAGGACGAATCTCATCAAGTTTCGTATCATGGTCATAAGGACATTTCAGTTGGCCAACAAGGGAGCTGAGAAAGAAGGCTAAGACTTTTTATTATGCCTGTTTTAAAGTACTGAATTAACTATCAAAAAGCCTAGTTGGTATATAAGCCTTCTCACTGTCTCCAATGCTCTTGACACTCTAGGCCTATCTGACATTAGACTATCACAAGAAGATCCTTTGTTACTTAAATGCCACCCCATCATGGAGACAGTCTCATTCTAAGCTGCCTCAGTCAACGACTGTAAGCTCTCTTCCCCTAGCTACATAACAGTGACATCCTTTATAACCAGCTGCCTTAGACTACCATCATGGGCTCTTTTGATAACTAAGGGCCCCACCCCTACATTACGGGGACAAACTTTATCCCCAGCAGTCTTAGACTACCAGTGTGAGCTCCCTTGGTAGCTAAATAGTAACCTCTTAACTGTCTAGCAAGCTGGGCACTCCAACCAAACTCAACAGCATACAAAATAGGTTCTGTCCTAATCGCAGAGAGATGTGAACCCTGCAAGCCACACAGAAGGCAAACTCATCAAGGAAAGCAGTAACTCTGAATAAAAGCTAAGAGTAGATGGGACTCTTTAGTCGTGTGGCACAATGGAATGCACTTAGCCCATGCTGTAATGTGGTTGACAATATGAAGGGCATCTAGTCATAAAAACCATACAAAAAAAAAACGTCATAGACAACAAAGATTGACAGTTTTCTCCATGACTGTGTGTATCAAATGATGGAGGACTGACAAATGGTGAGATGATGTACTGCAATGATGATGATTTCTAACAGGTACAAGGTCACACACTTGGAGAGAGGGTTTTGTCAATAAAATCAACACCAGTACTTGACTGATTGCTTATTCTATCAACCCCATAAAGAGGAAAGGAAAAGCTGACCACAGAGGGATTTAACTTGAAACATAAACAGATGTGACTGAATACTGCAAGGTTTTTTGTCTGCTGCTCCACCATAATAATAATAATAATTTAAAATCCTAAAACCCTTAAAAACTTATCTGAAATGCTTCAAAATCCGAGTCCCATCATTTGGGACATTTTACAGCACTTTACTCCAAAATGGTGGTTTCTCTAAGATAACACTATGCAACACAAAATTTTCCGCATGAACAAAGATAGGTGATTTTGGTCAAATCATAGGTGCTGAGTTCAAAAATGCACCTTAAAACATTGTATCACATCTAGATTTTTTGT
>JAOPJM010001291.1:28456807-28470749 GCA_027124095.1 Muusoctopus leioderma
AATGTGGTTGAACTTACCCGATATCCATGCTCTCGTTCAAAGTTTTCTTCAAACAACTTTATCTTTTTTCTCAGGGCTAGATACATGAAAAAGTAATATATTTCAAGACTTCATTTATTTGTTCACATTGGATTACCAAAAATATTGAAATGTCTTATCTTAAGCAAAAGGATGATAGTATTGCTGTGAGAAGTATTTTGCTCCTTTCTTTATTTTATAAAGTTAAATTGACTGAGCATTTTCTAAAACTATGCTGACTTTCTAAATGTTGTGAAAAATTATTTTGGGAAAATAATACACAATAGATCAAGGTCAGCAAAGTACAATATATTTAGCATAAAATTTGAATGAAGACATTTGCACTATGTGTTCAAAAAAAATACGACAGTTTCAAATTATATTACAATGATATATAGTATAGGAAAGCTATAAATAGTAACCTACTATAAACTGTTACTTCAAAAGATACTTTACTTCTGGCATATCCACAAAGCTCTTTACAAATCCTTAAAATATTTTTAAAGATCCTCAACTGAGATAAAATTTAGAAAGAATTCAATTTTTAGTCAAGTATTTCCCATAAATCTGAAGAAGCAAGTAGACCCAGCAAAGAAGAAATGGCCAATTTAGACATACTTCTTACTGTTCAATAACCCAGTTTCAAGATTCCTATTAAGATACAAGGAAATTTTGAAGAAGAGTTAGTAAGTTTGCTTTCTAATATACCTGACCAAACAATATGCAGCTAGTTTCAACTGAAGCCAGGTAACTTTTATTAACCTACCATTACACCCATGTTTATATAATCTAACAGAAAAATAAACTACTATCAGAATTGCAATTGACAACATAAAACAAACTAACAATCAAATGCAAACATAGCCATGAAGTTTCAGCTAACTGAAGAATAAAAGACTGTATAATTATTTTCTGAAGCTGACAACTCTTATTTCATCACTATTAACAAAATTCAGCTAAATTCAATCAAGTGCATCTCAAAGGACAGGTTTCTTCTTCAGGGCCAGAAAATGCTTCAACTCCCAACAGTTGCAAACACTTTGTAAAGCACAAGTGCAACCCCATGAGAATATTGTTCACATATCTGTGTATAGCAGTTGCTATACACACAAACATTCTAGACAGCGTACACCCCCCAAAAAAAATCCGACTAATTGGCGAACCTTCACTTACCAATCAATACATTACAATCACAAGCCCACTGATGTAATGTGTCCTCTCACTGACTAACAATTTGTGTACCATCTGATACACTCATCTCTCCTTTTCCCATCATCCCTACTGTATCTCATCTCACAAACCATCTACTAAACACTTCACCCTTTGCTTTCTCTGCAGAACAGGACTCCCTCCCAGCCTGTGTTTTGCATACAAGCAATCAACCTGCATAAATTTGAATAGAAAAATCAACTGCATTGACTCCACCAGTCTGGGATGGCCTGCAAAGGCTATGGGTAATACCCTTCCTTCTTGGACTAAATAATAAAAAACAAAAACAATTTTCAAATATGAACAACTCTCACTCTTAGAATATGTTGAACATAAATATGTATGAAGACAAGGGAAATATGGAGTTAACTGATTCAGAGACATTTCATTTAGAAAAAGAGATTTTGTTTTATGGCTTAGTCAGGGGGGAAGGGCTGCGCTCACAACTTCACAGGCCCTCTGAGACTGGTGAGAATGATGGGGTTTATGTTCAACTTGAACATCTGTAAATGGATGTTTGCAGGAAATACGTTGACACTCAGGAGAGAAAGGATTGGAACAAAGTGGTTAGTGCAGCACCTGGATGGTGAGACAAAGCAGGGGTGACAAGAGAAAGAGAGGCAGATGTGTTGGGTGGGCCTGGTTGGAGGTGGCATGCAATAACTAGCTACTTCAGAGGAGAAGAGATCATTTTGTAGGTTGATAGAAGAAACAGAGAGGAGACAGCACATCTGTGTTAGCAGTTGTGTTGGTGACTGAATCTTTGCCAAACAGTTGGATGGCCTTCTTTTGAATGCAGTCTAGGATGTTTGTGTGTATAGCAGCAACAACATCGTACCAGAATAGTTATTTATAAAATATTGAACAGAACTTACACTGAATCTTTTTAGTCAGTTGTTTTAATCGTGTAGTGTATTCATCTTCAACTGCAACATTTCTAAAAAACAATACAGAAAACAACGTGTTATACATATATATATCTTGCCAAATACAACTGTTATTTTTTTTAAAGCATTAACAAATTTTGAACAAATCTTTTTGTCACATTTTCTTTATTTTATCTTCTCCATTCATGTTATAACCAGTTCTCATTAGTTTCAAAATCATACCAATTGGCAAAGTAGCAGAGAGCTGATAGGCAAGATCAGTAGTTAGATTTTAACGAAAGTATATAGATTTTTTTTTTTATATAAACAAGGAATTAAAGGATTAATTATGTTAATTTTAGCAAACACAAAATAAGTGTCAACGAGAAGATTGTAAAGCATACATTATTATTTCTTTTGGTTAATCTACCACATAATCTACTGTATAAATGATGGTATCTAGAACTGAAGAGTGGGTAGGATGATACAATAATTTCATATTTTCCACAAGAGATTTCTTTTTTATGTGAAAAAATTTAAGAGAAGAGTGTTTATCATTACAATAAGAACAAATGAAGTCAGCAATCAAGAGAAAATAGCCATATTTCATGTGTGCACAAAATATCCAATCAGAATAAATATACTTTTGACACTATTTTACATTTCAAACTAAAGTACACTGATCAGAACAAAAAATACATTTCTGTTTTTTTTTGTTTTGCTCTTTTAAATTTATTTCCTTTTATATTAGAGCAATGGAAGGTAGACAGTGAATATTCTGACTGAAGACATGTACAATTGAGGAAGTATGATGTTTATAGAACAGCTGTTGTAGGTGACAATACATGCAAACTTCAGTGAACCTGTAAACAAAAAAGATGTCAGACTGACACAGTCCCTGACAACAAAGAAGAACAAAGAAGAACAATGAAGGCAGAAAAAAATTAAACACTTAACTGAACAAAAGATTTCAGTTCTTATAATAAATCAAATTTGTCAGTAGATGTAAGGTATCTTGTATGTGTGTGTACAAGTATGTGTACATGTACAGCATGTGTGTGCATACGTATATGTCTGTGTCAGCATGTGCAGACGTGTCTAAATAAAATATGTGTAATGAATGTACAAGTGTGAGTGCATGCATGTACTCTCACTCTCTTTAGAAAATCCAAATCTCTTTATAAATTAGAAATAGAAGATTAAGAGGATCTCGTCACCAAGCCATTAGAAATGTTATTTAAATTAATTACACTAACTTAAAAAAAAGCTTTATTTTCATTGACAAAAAATCTCCTGCAATGGTTCAAATTGCTTTATATGATATCCATATACCAAATCAGTAATCAGAAAACATTAAGTCTTGAATGTGTTCAAAACAGAAATAGAAAGCTCCTGAATACAACTACAAGCAAAGAGCCCAACCTACTTAATGTAGCAAGCATATTTCTTTGAAAAAAACTTCTCACCGTCTTTAAAATGTGGACCAACTGTTTTAAAATTTTATTCTTAAAATACCATGTTCACAATAAACATGGAATAGCCATAATTAGAATACCAATCAAACAATTAAGTTCAACTCCAAATTGGTTTCATCATACCGTCTGCCTGTCACACTTTACACCACACAGCCAACCACACCCTGCTAAGTATACGGTATCGTCCCAAACAAAACTAAAGCATAATATGCATAAGATATGCTCAGAATACAAAGCCTATGGGTGGCTTGTTCATCTTTTAATGAATACATTTAAGATATAGATCTGACTAAGCAAAGCTGACTTGAAATAAAATTCCTAAAATAAGTTAGTGTGCCGTGAAGTGGGTTCTGGGCCAAAGCGTCAGAACTCACCTTTCTTTGTGGCACACAAACTTACCTTATTTCATAAATCTTATTAACAGCTTTTTGATGACACAGACCATCACCAGTTCATTCAAACTCTAGTTATGTTTTTCTTTGATGACATGGAATATTCAACAATTGCTACTACTGCAAAATCACTGACCCAGTTACATCTTGTCAACTGGCTGCATGATGTCTAACAAACAGTTTAGTGGTAACAGCCTATATATAGTAAGTGAATTTTGGATTCTTTCTAAAACAAGAAAATGTCAATAGAAAGAAAACTAAATCAAATGATCAATAAGCATTAAATATTAAATTGCGCAGATATAAGACAAACACAAATCTCTACTGTAAAAAGTGCAAGATTTTAACCGTGGCTGCGTAAATGTGTAAATATACATGTTGACAAATGTAAACATATGTGTCTTTTCAATGCATTTCTCTACGTACAGGAAAAGAGTGAATGATCTGACTCTAGTTTCGACTTTAATAGGAATCATCTTCAGAGACCATGTACACCTCATTCTGTCTGTAGAGAAATACACAACTAAAGGCTGTATAAACCCACCATATATGGTAATGTCAGCAAATTGAAAATACCAATTTGCATAATATTTGTGCCTATACTGGTAGTTTATTCAATTAAAATATTAAATTGCGCACTAAGCAGCTGGATAAATACATATCTGTACAGTAAAAGTACAAGATTTTAACCACAGCTGTGTAAATGGGAAAAGACGTGTTTACATTTGTCAATGTGTATATCTACACCTTTATGCAGCTACGGTTAAAATCTTGTACTTTTACAGTACAAACATGTATTTAGCTTATTCCTTGACTAGATACAGTGAAATACCAAGAATATGCTGTCAATAAAATATTATTCAAATTTTCACCTCTCAACTTACACTAGCTTTAAAGCTGTAAAAAAATTTGTTTTTAATCCAAACAAACTAGTTATGGTCCTTATGCCTAAATCTTTTAGAGGAGTCATTATTAGTACTGATTGAACAAATAGTTGGACTGTTTCAAATGGATCAGTCCCTATTCATCATCAGACCCCAACAATGTCAAAAAAGAGAGAAAGTAGTGTTGTTGCTTGGGCTGGAGGTAATTTACTTGTGATAATACCACTTCTTCCTCCTTTCCTCACTTGCAGACACAAAGGACAAGGCTCAAAACCTTAGATTTAAAAAAACATTATAATGGTTTGCTCTGGGAGAAGGGGCTGTGCCCAGGGCCTTCGCATGCCCTCTGAGTCTGGTGAGATTGATACAGTTAATGTTCCTCTTGAACAGCAAGTTGACGCCTGCAGGGACGGAATTTCAGAGACCTGACATTCTGGAGCAGAAGGACTGGGAATAGTGGTTAGGGAGGGAGTGAACACAATATGGGTGAAAAGACAAGGAGAGACAAATGAGTTGGGGGGTGTCTGAGTGGGGAGCAGAGGCCACTGTAGTAGCAGTAGAAAAGGCAGAGTGAGGAGATTGTAGGCTAGATGTTGGGTTATGTTGGTGAGCAACTTCATAAGCAATCAGTTTTTTTTGTGGGGTTTTTTTTTGGGGGGGGGGGGGGCTTTTCCTCCCTAGGATGTCTGTAGTCTGTGTAGCAGCAGCATAATCCCAGATGTGGGAGTAGTATTCCACTCCTCACTGCAAATGAACATATTGAACTCTCTTATTGACTAATTGTTGCCAATGCAGAACACCTTCAGTTTCTTTAGATTCTGGATGTTATCCGTATATATACATGGCACCCGATGAACAGAAACTAGGCCATTGAAAATTTGTTTTTCAGGGAGGGGAGAACAGAAAGGATGAGGTCTAGTATGGAAAATTTTGCCATCAACATTTATGGCTTCTTTCAAGTAACTAGATGTATATGTATTATTGAATTGTTATTGCTATAACAGCGTCCATTCACAAACATTATTTGTTAGAAAGATGTTTATTTTTTTTATTCGTTATTATTTTTTTTTTTTTGCTAGCCAAATAATCATTATCAATATAAACCACTTAGTGCTCTGACTAAAATATCATCATTTCAGTTACTGTAACCATGCTAGCTCATTAAGGCTATGACAAATTAGGCTACAAATATTAACATTAGTTCATATACAAACATTCATTCATTTTTTTAATGTGCTTAATTTCTACTAATATATATAGGCAATTGTGTTCAGTATATATTTTCTGTATGATA
The DNA here is from genome assembly GCA_027124095.1 of Muusoctopus leioderma. Classification (NCBI taxonomy): domain Eukaryota; kingdom Metazoa; phylum Mollusca; class Cephalopoda; order Octopoda; family Octopodidae; genus Muusoctopus; species Muusoctopus leioderma. The sequence continues at coordinate 28,462,946 of JAOPJM010001291.1, forward strand.
TGAAAACCAATACCTGTATCATTGTAAATAAATATTTCAATCAAACAATAAGCCAGCTTCCACTTCATTTCCACCAAGCATACCTAACTTTGGAAACTAATGTCAGCAAGAGTTTTTACAACCAACAACAGCACCTTCATGTAATACTGATTCTATACACATTTGATCAGTTTAAAAACAATTTTTCTTAAGAATTCTGCATTCTATATAAAACTCTTAGATATTATTTTCTTTAGATTATGCTTAACATTATTTGGAGTCCATTAAAGCATGATATCCTATGATACATACAAGGAAAAAAATCATAAAAACCATTTAGAAAAGGAAATAAATATGAATATAAATAATGTGCTTATGTTTTATAAAATATTGTCTAAAATAAATCTAGGGGAATTATTTTATATTCATTTATTTTTACATTGAATCTTTACAAATATAAATATTTTTTTTTTAAAGTAGATAATTCAATACAAAATTACAATTTAGTTATAATTCCCTTGATAATTTACAAAAGGATAATGTTTTTAAATGATAAGAGGACTGCAAAATATTTCCTCATCACCGACATCAATGGAAAAAGTGTTTTGGTATTTGTAGCAGAACTAAAATGCAGAAGAATAAAATTTCCAGCACAATGAAGGATTAAAAAATATCAAGCTTAGGTTAGAAATATGAAAAGAATCAACCTCTTAATTTGATCAAAAAGCAGAAGGAAAAAAAACAGCAGTATTAGAAGATGGGGTGGTAGGAGAATTTGTAGAAGAAAAAAAAATGAAAGAATAATTATAAAATTATTCTTTAAAAAATGTTTCGAAAATACATGCAAAGTTGAAAATATATCAGAGTTGTGTGTATGTATAATTAAAAAGTACTAAATATGCATGTGCATTAAATGCATATTTTTGTTTAAAGTAGGCAATAATGCTGCATTTTCGCAATTAATATTTCAAAGTTACCCATGATTTACAGGGAATTATTATCCAAGGCAGTAAAACACAGATTTACCAATGTTTAGATAAATTTCAATTTCAATTGAGTCAACAATTTGTCCAAGTATCTACAAATCTGAATGTGAATACATAATCTACTTATGTATGTGTGTATATGGTTAAGCATTCTTGCTGCTAAACTTGCTTTATATTTAAAACAAAATATTTTGAATCACCAATTTTGGAATGGAAAAATACATTGTTTTTCAATATTACTAATAAAAAGTTCCCATTTTTTTTTATTTTTGATTCTATTTTAATTTTATTGGTTTTCAAAACAATTATTTATTTAAATAAATAAGAGTAATTTTAGTGAATAACTCGTTGAAATCACTAATATTGCATTTCAGATTGGATATTACAAATAAAAAAATAAATGTTATTCATATGTATGTATGTATATATGTATGTATGTATGTATGTATGAATGAATGAATGAATGTATGAATGAATGAATGAATGAATGAATGAATGAATGTATGTATATATGGGGGGGGGGCTATATCAAATGTGTGTTTTTATGGTTCTATGGGTAAAAATCATTAAAGTACTCAAAACACACTTATAGGGAAGTATGTATAGTATGGTATATTTGCTAACTATACCATTAAATACATATTATTTTGTTCTTTTACTGGTTTCAGTCATTGGACCGCAGCCATGCTGGGACACTGCTTTCAAGGGTATAATTGCGTATACTGACCTAAATACTGGACTGGTACTAATTTTATCAACCTTGGAGAAATGAAAGGTAAAGTCAGCCTGAGCAGGAATTGAACTCAGATCATAAAGGAACGTAACCAAATACCACAAGATATTTTATCAAATGCTCTAGCAATTCTGCCAAACCACCACCATTATATACATATATTCACATAAAAGCAAGGCTTTTGATTATCAATGGATTAAATTAGAAACAAAAATAAAGAGATCTGTTTTTTAAAAAAAGACTCGAAGAAAATAATTAACTAATATCTTTAAAAGCAAAATACAGTAGTTAAAATTCACTTTTAGTCCTTGAGCAAGGCACTGACATCTTTCTGGGTTAAACTAGCTGTCAACTATCCAGTTGAGTAGTTTGACACCTTACAGTACTGAGCTTGAATCTTGGCATAGTTAACTTGCTCTAATGATTATAGATTGTAGGGTTGTAGGGCATGGAATTTTTGTCAACCATGTAGTCAGTTTTGTATACCAATTCCTTTGTAGTAAAAGCAATAACACTGAGGAACTCTCTTTTAAAAACAAAAATAATCTATATATTTTATAAGGATTACAGAATTTAATGGGATTTAAAACTTCAGAAAATTTTAGATATCAAGTTCTTTCTTTTGAAATCCTTTTCAAACTTCTTTATACATTTTTACTAAAAAATACTGGATGTAGAATTTTCAATTTAGTTCATTATCATAATAAAATACCCTGCTTTGAAAGTATCTATGAATTTAATTACCAATATTTAAAAATCAATTCTTAACTGCTTTAAATTTACTCACATGTCATAAAAAAAAGTCTTTCTTTGGGATTACATGACACAAGAGATAACAATGAAATATATTAAATCATTTCCTAAATTAACAGCATTTTAGGTATTCAAAATGTAAAAAATACCAGAAGGGTGAACTTTAAAGCATCAAATAACTTTGTTTTTAATGCACAGTGTATATTTAATGTGAAAGAAATTTGTGTCACAGGTTTTTTTCTTAACAGTATCAAGTATTCTGAACATAATGTTATAAATTCTTTGACATAGATAATATAAGATATTGAAAAATTCTAACTATCTCAAGTAAAGCAAAGAAAAAAAATCTGTCTTGAAAAAAACAAAAAAACAAAAGAGAACAAAAAGGAAAATACACAGCAGATTGAAATTTCTAAACCAAATAATGCACAGAACATGAGTGGAGCAACATGCATAGAGAGACTGGATATATCTGATGTTTTGTATATCTTTGTCAAATATACATAGTGAGCACAGAATTTTATTACTTTTGTCTTAACAAAAGTTACAGAATACTAAAAAAATATCTCGGAACCAAAAGTATGATCACAAATGAATTGTGAAAACTAGGTAAAATTGGTTGGTAAATATAAAATAATTTTAAAATAAATAGAAAAAATATTAAAAATATAATAGAAAGTATCTGATTGGAAAAAAAATAACCAAAAAATAAATAGAAGTGGTATGTGTAGGTTTGTAATCTATTTGATATCCACGTCAGAGAAGATATTTGAAGTAAATCTAATAAACAAATGAAAATAGAAAAGAAAAAAAAAAGTAAAAATCCATGCTCTATTTACCTTGGTTTCTGGGTTCAATTAGAGACAAAGTAGTGACAAAAATGCTAACATGAACTTTGGATGGTAGCAAATGGCATCTCGAGCTCTCGAGTGCCTATAAAAATGAAAAAATAACATCAAAGTACTTAGGAATAGATGTCACTAGAAACAACTGTGTCAACTTTGAGAATGCAACACATCTGCAATGTCACACAGTAAAGTGTCACAAAAATTTGCTAACTAGAAAAGAGCTTTAAAAAATATATCTAAAGAAAAATGATAACACTTCTAAGATGGAAAAAATGAGTCGAGTTAAATATATGATAGGAGAAGACGTAACAGAGATTGGGACACAATGATGCTGTGCTGAGTACAAAGTCTTACCAGCAAGTTTTTGGTACTAAAAAATCCAGTCAGTTTGTATAATTTCAAATTTAAAAGGAACAAAACAAAAATGGGGGAACACCAGAAAAAAAAGTTTATAGAATTTATTCCAAAATGAAATAATTTAGAAAAAGAAAATGAACATGATCATGGACAAATCAGTTCTAAATTACATAGAAATTATGTGTTAAATAGAAATTATGTGTTAAATAGAAATTATGTGTTTTCCTAAATGCATTTCAAATTTATTTTTTTAAAACTTGAATACATAAGAAATTTTACTTTAATTATACCATGATAAATCCAATGTATAACCATCTTTAGAAATGAAACATTTTTTTTAATATTTACATTAACATTACATTTCAATCAGTTTGATTTCCTATCATCATGGGGTGTCTTATTCCTGGATGTGTACATAGACTGAGACTATATTCAAACTAGGAACCTTTATTTCTAAATGAAGAGTAATAACATTTTTATCCACCAGGCCATTAGGTGGATAAGGATGTTATTAACCTTAATTTAGAAAACAAAGTTCATAGTTTGAATGCAGTCTCAGACTATATACACATCCAGGAATAAGACACCTTGTGACGATAGGAGATCAAACCATTCAGAATGTAACATAGATATTTAAAAATTATGAGATAAATAGTATAAAAATGTATAATCTACAGTTTTTATAGAGGTGCAATGATTACAGGATTAAAATGGTGAACCACATGGTCATAGTTTTAAACCTTACTACAGCCATTGTCATGTTCCTCTGGATAGATTATAATATTCTGCTGGCCTTAGTCTGTTTCACAGAAAAAAATATATACCATTTCTACTTTACATTTGATTGGCATCCAACAGTAAAAAAAAGTTTTTCCAATATCAAATGACCAAATTTGCAAAAACATCTAACAATGTTAGCAGGAAAAAAAACCAATGTAAAGCAGTGAATAAAATTCATTCTTCTATTCCAGTATGGATAACATGTACAAAAAAATGTAAATGTTTCCTAAGATCCATGAGACTTTTAAGTGTCAATGCTTAGCTGTTGCATTATTGTGCTAAGCAGATGAGAGATACATCTCTCCAACATTCCCAAATAATCTAGTCCCTTTCTCAATAGGTAAGTGAACTGAAGTATGTACAATTAAGTACATTGCCCAAATACAATGAAACACCTGTAGTGATGTTGGATTCAAGATGTAAGCTTGTTGACTGTTTGGGAACCCATGCCAAGAGTGAAGATGAATCACTTCTGCTTATGTTTACAAGTATGGAAAGACTGTAGTGTAGGGCAACTCAGCACACCAAGAGATGGTCATCATCATCATTTTATATCCATTTTTCCATGCTTGTATGGCTACCAGGCCGTGATTTGGAGATGCTCTGAGCATTATATTCATTTACTGATATCTGCTGACACTAGTTTCCTTAGACTTTGGTTTTTATAAAATAATTACCAATTATATACTGCAGTAGATTTAATCAACTGTATCCTTCCTCTACAACGATTGGCATTGTGCATAGTAAAAAAAAATCAATATCATCATTATTTCAACAGAAACTGTAAAGTAGGATGTAAGCTTACTTTACAGTTCAATATGTTACACGAATCCAACTCCTAATTAAATTTACTTACTTCACTTCTGTTGCAATGTTCTAAGGAAAGGAATAAACATTACAACTGCCTTTTTCCACATTTCACTAAAAATAAAGAGACTTTGTGTCTGGTCAGACTAACCCAATAGCATCCGTACTTTATTGTTATATTGATGATTATAGTAATATAATATTATCTTAGATGTCCTACGTAAATTCTAAATTGGACAGTCCAAGGTCAGAAAATATAGAAAGTGCTTAAAGAAAAAGAAATAAAAAGCAGTATAATCCTACAATGATCTTTTAATTGTAAAAACAAAGTTTCTGATATATAATTAACATTGATTTGCTAATTTGTTTTTAAACCACAAGCTGTTAGGAAATAATGAAATAGCATCATACTATTCTGAGTTAAAATCTTGCCAGCATTCTGGTTTCCATAGTTGATAAAATAAGTACCTGCAATATGTCAGATCAATTCAGTTGACTACATCTCTCCCTAATAAAAACTGTCCGTCCATGAACCTCTTTAAAAGCCTATTTACAAATGCTAGGTCTCACAATTTGTGATGATCTTCCATGGCAACCACACATCTATGAGATTACCAAAACTGCATTCCAAAGATAAGGCTTCCTCTTCAGAGCCAGAAAATACTTCAGTTCTGATCAGATGACAAGCCTCTGCAAAGCTGTCAAAGCTACATCAGAGTTCTGCTCACATATATAAGATAGTGTCACTGCTACACACAGACAAACATCCTCGGTTACCTCCAAAGAAAAAGCCACCTGGCTGATTGGCAAACATTAATTCCCCAATATGTATCAATCAATAGCCCTCAGTCATGATTTTTCTTCTTTTTGTCTTCTCCATTGTTACTACAATAACTTCTGCTTCTCTCAATTAGTAAACTATATATAACCTCCATCCTAGCCCAACTGCTACTTCTTATTATCTTAACTGTGTCTCAGCTTCAAACTTAGCACTAAACCTTTTCCAAATCCTTCTTCTGGATCTCCCTCATTGACTACATTTTCCCTACAGATTACAGTTCTCTATGTTTTCTCTTCTCAACCTACAGCAATTCAAGCTGAAAATCAACCACACAAACTTCACTTCTCTGGGAGGACCTGCACAGGTCCCCCCAGGCAAGAGTTCCTCCCTCCTCCTCTTACTTATAAAAAAAAATCATTTTACTTTCAAGAAAACTGTTCTAAATTTGCTCAATGTACCAGTAAAAAAAACAAAAAAACTCACTATAATCTGTAAAATACGGACCATCCATTTTAAACCCCAAATCATAGGAAAACATACCATACAATAAAGTCAGGATAGCCTTAGCTAGAAATACTGATTAAATGCTACTTACAGCATGGCTAACCACGGCTACCCAATAGAGACAACATAAACAAAAATCAGTTCCAGTTATTTGTTTTGTCATTGTTCAAGCAAATATTTCTTCTGAGAATTCCATATGTCATTACAAATAACTGAGCAGGAATAAGCAAAATAGTTGAAGACAAAACAACTGATATTAAATTATTTCATTCAGTTAATGGTAAAATTTGGAAAAATGATATGACAGTGATGAAATATATTTATTTTTTATTTTTTCATTTATTTATATATTTTTTGCTAAGCTAGAAAATTTTAAGAGTGCATCTGCAGAGTATTAATACTACTGCGTCATACAAAGTAGTATAGAAGATTCTGGTACTAAAAGGCATATAGAAGAATCAATTAATCAATAAGAGACTGGTACTTCAATAATGAGTATGAGAAGGCAGAAATACAGGTGAACATCTTGAAAAAGCAGAATAAAAAATAAAAAAATTGAGAATTAACAAAAAAAAAAAGAAGAAAAGATCATAAATGTTGAAACAGGTCTCAGACAGAAGAGAACTTGTGAATAATGAGGTACATATGCTTTCCAAATGTTGACAACAAGTAATTTAAAAAGTCGTATCAGTCTGTTGCTGAAATTTTCAGATGCAATTGTTTAACTTTTGTAAACTTATATTGCTGTAGTTGACAAAATAGCTTCTTACTGTTCATGACAGATTATACAATTGTACATATTATCATACAATCACACACTTGTTAACATTACAATATGAACAAATCATTACACAATTGTCGATAACAAAGAAGTTTGTTTTGTTTTTTTCTTTTCAACAGTACAACAGAAACATCAAAGTAAATATTGTCATATATGTAAATATTTAATTTTTTTTAAATCATCGATATTTTGGTTGACTTGAGTGTGTATCCATGTATGCACTAACACACGCACACAACTGCCATGTTGCATGTGAAAGAATTCAACTGCTCAATGCACACTGATATTAGTCTATACAGAGTATAGTATATGTGTACTTGAATTCATATGATATTAAATATGAGATCAATATTAATTATGACACACCTAAATACCAACCAGAAATCAGGGCATGGATCTGATGATATAGTTACTTAAGTACATACGTGGTTCGATCAATAATCTCTAAGACTCGATAAGACACTAGTATAACACACTAGTATAATTATAATTATA
>JAOPJM010001291.1:28476549-28492315 GCA_027124095.1 Muusoctopus leioderma
ATTTACACATTATCCACCGGGTGTCACCCAGACACCTGAGGCAGACAACGGATATGATGTTTTTAATACTTTTTTTTATTTTTTTATTTTTTTTATTTTTATTATTATTATTATTATTATTATTATTATTATTATTTTCAATATTACTTTTTTTATAATTATAGCTGGAGGCTGATCCGGAATAATTGACTCTTTCTAACTGTTGAAGTGTGAGGCAGGATATGAAATGAGGGCAGTGGATAGTTTGATGTTGCTGGTGGTGGTTGTAGGGGTGGTGGTGGTGTTTGTAGTGGTGGTTGTTGTTGTTGCTGTTGTGGTGGTGGTGGTGGTGGAAGCTGTTAGAATTTTATGTACTGATTGCATCCAATAGTGATTAAACTTATAATCTCAATGTATTTTTTCCTACTCACTTCCAACTTCACATACCTCCATCACTTCTGTATGCACCTTACAAACAAGTTTGTTATTGTCGTTTAGCCCCCCACCCCCCCTCTTCCCTGGTCGGCCCTGATCAAGCAGGCCTATGATGAAAGGCATTTCAGCCATGACCATCCAATTATTTTACGACTACATTATCTTATGCATTCTCCCCAATTTTTTTTTTAAAGGCAATAAGGTGTGATTTCGTTGCTATTTCTAGTAAGTCCAGCGACCATATAAAGGTTCCCTCAGTACAACCTTATGGTGCTCTCAGTTTGTATCAGTTAGCTTTTGTAAGTGCCTGTGTGTGTGTGTGTGTGTGTGTGTGTGTGTGTGTGTGTGTGTGTGTGTGTGTGTGATCTGTTTTTCTTGGCTTCCTTGTGTTGCTGCTTCAGAGTATTTAGTGACACCACTAGTTGATCGGTACTTTATTTTATTGACCTTTGAAGGATGAAAGGCAAAGTTGACCTCAGCGGGAATTGAACTCAGAATGTAAAGAGCCAAAACAAATACTGTAAGTGCTGTAACTAAATACCATAGGCATTTTTTTCCCAACTCTCTAACAATTCTGCCATTCCCACCACGATGACTGGCTAAATGCTGAATACTTGAAATGAAGAGTGTTCCATTAGCTTGCAATTGTGATCTCAGATCGTGATCATGGAAGTGCAGAATACATCAGTAAACCACTCTAATTCATCTTTCCCATAAGTCAATAGGGCTGATCAATCATGCTGTCATTGACATCTCCTTATTAGAAAATGTCAATTTTGTCTATATTTCTCACAATTGTATGAGATAAATAATACATTGAGAAAATTAAAAACTAATATACTTGTTTATCACAATGTATAGATCTGAAATGAACAAATATAGTCTGTGATTCAGTTTTGATTTCTGGCTTAAAACCATTTGAATTAGATTGTTAATACATCCTTTTAGAAAAGGCATGAATGTCAACACTTCATAAGTTATACAATTCTTGCTAAAATTCACCCATTCCCTTTCTTTCAACATTACATGGAACTTTTTCAGATAAGATAGATTTATCCATTCTTCTTTGGAATTGCCAAGAAAGCAAAATTTCAAAATATAAGCAAAGCTTTTGCAGTTTTAACAGTATTCTTTTTTCTTTCTAGTCTGTTACATTGAATAAGTATTGAAGCATTAAAATTTGAGGAAAATATACTGTGGCATTTTTGTTATTTGAAATTGACGGAGATGAAGAGATAACAATTCTTGAAAAAAGAAAATAGAAAGATGGAAAACTATTGCAAAATGTTACTTCATTTTAACTAAATACCAGAATCTTTAGACATTTTGTTTAAACTTTTTATTTTTTAAATTTGATATTTGTTTATTTTTTTAGTCAGTAAGGGAATATATATTCTTTTATTCTTTTACTGGTTTCAGTCATTGGGCTGTGTACTGCCTTGCAGGGTATAATCGATTACATTGCCTCCACCCTCTTCCCAGTACTTATTATATCGACATCAGAAGGATGTAAGGCAAAGTGGCCCTATGCCGAGAGTTGAACTTGGAATGTAAAGGGATGTAACCAAATACCACAGGGCATTTTGTTAAATGCCCTTTAGTGCAGAAATATAATATAGATCCATGTTGTATGTACAGTAAAATATATAATGATTATTAGTAAGTTTTATTAGATATAATGAGCAATATATAATCTTAAATCCTGCACTAACAACTTTACATGCTGACCTTAATTCTAAGGATTGCTATCATGCAGAACACACCCCATTCCTTATCCATGTGTTCCCACAACAAGCTAATCTCGAACTCTTAAAGCCCAATGTTAACTCCAGCAGTTTCCTTATCTTCTCTACCTGTTTGACCTGAATGCATTGCCCTGTAAACAGGCTAAGGTGGGTGGGTGTTTGGTATGATCTGAGATCAAGGGACAGTGCCCTTCTTACCTGAACACACTGCTAAATAAAAAAAATAAAATTAATTAGTAGCATGGATTTATTTGGTTGGTTCAAGTCAGTATAACTCTGGCCAATCATAAACCAGTCATAATATTTAAAAAAAACAAAAAAAACAAAAAAAAACAACAACATCGAACAAAATCAAACACTTATTGGGAAATAAATATTGTTTTTTTTTAAAATTATTAACCTGCCTGTGAGGCAATTTAAAAAAAAAATTGTTTTAAAAGCCAAGCAGTTGTTTAGTTGTTGTTTTGAGATTTATTTTGATTTAATCCTTAAATTTCAAATAAACCGTTTAAAAACTGATCACACTCACAGCCAGACACATAAGCATACATACTCACACATGCACATGTAAACTCATACACAAGCACTGATGTACATGCACATAACATACATAAAAGTATAAGTAAAGAGATAGACATATCAAGAAAGATATAGATACATACACATACCCATAATATATATATATATGACAGAGCGCAGACGAGATGAGAGAAAAACTAGGTATAAGGGGAATCAAGTGTAGTGTCCAAGAGAGAAGGTTGCGCTGGTATGGGCATGTGATGCGTATGGAGGACCAATTTATGGTACAATTGGGTTATTTGTGTAATAACATTGCTTGGATCTTTTATGGAGAATGAAAATTTACTTTTAGAATTAGATAGCAAAAAAAAAAAGAAAGGATAAAAGAAAAAAGGAAACACACAAAATTTACAGCTGAAGACACTAAAACATAATGCATAAAATTAGCCAATTCAGAAACAAAAATTAATTCAGGTCATACATATTTTTTCTCTCTCTTAGAAAATTATTTCCAAATGAAAGTTAGCACAGTAGTTAAGCAGACTGTCAGGCAAATTAGTTCGGAGGTAGGAATTAGAAATGGTAGAAAACATTATTTGGTATGTCACAGTAATAGGAAGAAAATGAGGAGAAATAAGCAAAAATGAAAATAGGAGCAGGAATACGACTAAAAAATTGAACTTAAGTAAAAAATACAGAGCAGTCATGAGCCAGTATATTTTATAAATGCACTAAAAAAAACACATAATAGTGGAAAGGTCATGCTACTATGTATCACCACTTTGAGTGGTAGGCTTAATATGTCACCCAGCTTAATACCACCACCATGTCCTTGGGTGCCTTTAGCAGAGAGTTCACTCCATTGCAAGCATTCAAAGACAATGACCTGTAGATATTCAAGCTGGGCATCAGTTGCATCAATCCCATCAGTCTAAGGGGGCCTATAAAAGTCATGTGCATTCCCCCCTCCCCCCTCCTCTGACTAACTTTTGAAAAATTATCTATCTTTGTAAGTACATTAAGGTAGTTATAAACAGATTAATTGTATTCACATATGTAGTTTAAGATAGCAACAGCATCAGACAAGCTGAACTCATAATTAAATTCATCTCATGCTATGTACTCAGAAATATCTCTAAAAAATTTCTTTAAAAAAAAAAGCATGCATAAGGATATGCAAGCAGAGTGCATGTCTATGCAAGCAGAGTGCATGTCTATGCACGCATACATTCAAACTTTGTGGCATGTGACATTGTAGTTAATATCAAATTGAGAGATATGTTTATTAAATCTTGTATTAAACAGTTCCAGGATATAAAATGATAGCAGATAAAAAAGTGAAACTACATGCAGACCATTCTTAGTTTTTTAGATAGGCTACTTTCTCCAAACAGAATTTTGAATATTCTTTAAAAAGATTTTAGAGAAAGAAAATATCATCATCATTTTCCTCCTCATCATCATCATCATGATCACCAACATCATCATCCTTGTCACCATCATCATCATCACCATCATCATCATCATCCTCATCCTCGTCACCATCATCATCATCACCATCATCATCATCCCCATCATCATTACTTCATTTCATCTGTAAGACTTAGTATTCTCAGATCCTATTTCTTCTCAAGTTTTCTTTACCCCTATTTTTAGCTACTTTACAGTACCAACATGAAAGCATTTCATCATCTGTCCATACCAGTGCAGTCATTTGCCTTTCTTACATTGACCAATGCCTTTGATACTCAATCACAGCCTCGATTCATGAATCCAAATTTTTTTTACAACCTTAAGTTCACATTGGCCATCTAACAGACCATACCCAACTCTTTCTTCTTCAATCATTACAGATCTTCTTCATTCACTGACCATGTTTCTCTACAATATTTCAGATGCACACATCCCAGTTGGGAGATGATGTAACTTCAGTATATAAATGATTCTCATTATTCCGAGAGGAGTGAAAGGTAAAGCTGATTTTTCACAGAATTTGAACTCAAAAATGTAACTTACTATTATACTAATAGTTTTAAAATATTTGAAATGGAACTGAAGAAATCAAAAATATTTGAAATGGAACTGAAGAAATCAATTAGCATTGAAAGATAAAGATAAACTATAAAGATTTAGGTTCTTGTAGAAGTACATATTATGGTAACTAAATAAAAATCACGATGCAAACAATGTAATCAAACAATTAAACAGGCAAAACTATCTGCAAATAATGAATGAGCAGAAGAACAGATGAAAGCTTTTAGCAAGGCAATAGTGGAATAGAGAAAATTGGCGAAATGTTGCTGGAGAGAATACAAATCAATAATGAATTAAACATTAGTAAAATCACTGATCTCAGGTTAACAATGATCTTCTGTTACAAATTTCATATATCCTTCATATACATTCATCAACTCAATTCTATTGGATCCTCATACTTCATGGAAGAGAATTAAAGGTACAGAGTATGACTAATAATAAATGGGGTGGTGGAAACAGAATAAATATAGAAGCGTGAATTGCGATGCTCATCAGAGTGGATATCATCAGGGAAGATAGGGAAAAAAGTACACAATGATATATCATGGAATACAATGTAATATACAGAATATAGCTTTCAACTAGCAATAACCATGCTTTGGATATACTTTGTTGGTTACAAGTATTTATAACAAGACAAAATGTAATAGAGATAACTGTTCAGTATTTATCTGTTTCCTTTCCTCACCACCACCACCCCTTTTTTTTTGTTAAGAATAAATAGAAAGTTGTATAGTCATTACTAATTCATGTATTTTCCAAATAAAATCATCCTTTTTATTATATTCAGAAATTAACAGGTTTTATAGATATGAAAAATCAAATGCATTTTTCTTTTTTCTTTCCTTATAAAAAAAGTATTATGAATACCTCAAAATTTGGCACCAATCATAACCTTCCAATTTTTCCAATCATGTGTATATTTTTAACCTTAAGTTTAACTTATTTTCAGCATTTATCAGTCCCAAGTGACACTTAACAATGTATTTCATTGGAAAAGGAAAAGCTATTCTGAATGTTATATATATATAATTGGAAGTATTAATATTTAGTAATCAGTCAGTGAATATAATGTCAGATTTAAATACTTTATCATAATTCTACAGAATGTCACAATACAACTAACAAATCCTATGTTGCAAAATGTATGCTATAAAGAATGAAAACTAATGAAAAAGATGATGATAATTCACATTTTTATATTCCTCTATCAATACATACATGGATAGTCTCACCTCGCTCATTACTTTTTAAATCAGATTCAACCACTTCATTAAAAGCTTTCATCAATTCTGTTTGAAAACCTAAACATGATTAACTGAATAATGCAGTGATTTTCAACCTTTTTTGGTGTATGGCACACTAAATAAGCCACTAAAAGTGTTACGGCACACCATCAGCTTTTTAAAAGTTTTATTACATACAAAACAAGTATTGAAATTGTTTTAAAACAGAGATGATGCATGCATTGCACTTTACCACAAAGGAATACACATGCATCAATGTGGTGCATTAAAAACACAAGTTTTCTAAAATCCTGGCATTTTCTGACTCACCACAAAAACTCATGGACTGTATGCAACACACAAGTCTGTTGCAACACAGAGGCTGAAAATGTCTGCAATAATGACACCATTTTGATCAACAGATGGCAGCATATACATATCTGATAGTCATTAAAATGGTGTATTGTTAGCATATCTGCTAAGATATCTGAAATTCATATTAGGTCTTCCACGGGTTTTATATTTCAAATTTCCTGAAGGATAGGGGTATAGATAGGCTATTATGCAAACCTATTCACTCCAGAGGAAACTAGTGATGGTCTGTGTCAGCAACAATTAGTCCCAAAACAACAACACCACTTCATCTTCCTCACTCCTCACAGCAATTGAACTTAACGAACTCTTCTAGGAACTCTCATATTCACTCCAACTCATTATAAATATATGTATATCATGATAGTTACTTGCTTAATAATGATATTTGGCTTATTTTGAAATCTCTCACAACACACACACACACACACACACACACACACACACACACACACACACACACACACACACAAACAAACCTATATATACTTACTTCTCAGTATTGTCTTAAAATATATAACACATTACATTTTTCTCTCCTTCCACTATTTATAAGCTCTCCACTCCCTCTCTCTTACTTTGGTCTGCAACAGCATTATACCATTAAAAAACCTCACAACCAACTGGGACGTTTGATCCAATATACAGCTTGCAAAAGCAGTCAGTTAAAAATGATTATTCTTATATCCTATAACATATCCCTCGCCCGTCTCTTTATATGGAACTTCTTTTACCCAACATACTTACCTTTGAACTATCCTACTTCTAAGCTTTCCCACTGCTGTCATGGGTACCATCGCACAACAGAAGGTTTGTACCTATCAATATTATATTGGTGAGCACGACTCAATTAAAATTATCTGGATTCTTTACTATTTACTCACAACAAAAATAAAGTTAATCACTTCTAGTGTATCTGATGTTGAAATAACTAATTAGTTCAAGCGTGTATTACAAACAACTACAATATTTATACTAGTGAACTCTGAAAATCTAATACTTCCTCATTGCTAATTCTACATCTATGACTATCATGCACATTACACTATCTATTCACCATGGCCATGAAAACAATTGTTATAATGGCAATGTGTTTAAGATCATATTACAAAAGGGTCATAGAATAAATTTCTATTTTGAATATAAATTCCATTTTGAGGGGTGTATTTTGGTACATCTGTTTATATATTTGTGAGGCCGAAATATTATTCTTATCTACTTAGTTCTACAGTTTTCATAACCTACTGTTTAATAAGTCCAAACGAACTGCACTTCCAATTAACAGTCTATGATAACTTTAACGCTATTATCTTTACCAGTAAATATATTTACTTACACACTGTTCTTGCTTTGAACAATTCACTAATCATGCATTCTGAACTTTGCTATAAACTCCCCATTTCATAGTTACAGTGTTTAGGTTAGATGTTCTTAGCTTAAAAGGATATAATAGCAGACAACCCTTTACTATGTAAAATAATCATACTATGAGCAATAGCACTTTTCATGTAATTCATGTTCACTGTCAAAATAGACAATTAGATTTTTTTTTTTTCTAAATTGGTGATCTTTTTTTTAAGAACTCTGTATGACAAACATACGTGAAAAACTCTGTATGACAAACATACGTGAAGAACTCTGTATGACAAATATGTGAAGAACTCACCATCATTAAAGAGATTGTCTGCTCAACCACAAAATCTTGGTTTTATAACATTTATACCATGGACTAGCTTTTAATAACAATTTCCCTCTGTGAGCTACTTCTGTAACTTAAGCAATTTTTATTTTCTTGGTGCAAATAATGCAGCCAGAAGTTAGATAAACTACAACTACTTTTATTAATACTTATATAAGCGCAACTATTAGTACTTACATAAATGCAACTACTTTTATTAATACTTGTGTTTTTTTTCTTCTTTTATTTCAGATAAGAATATTAGCAATTTTAGAAAAGCGTATTAATGCAACTGTTTTCATCAAAATTAATAGGGGGAGTCAAAATAGCTAAATATTTTAAAGCTAAATATTTTGTCTAAATGTACCCACAGGATAATCAAGAGAGAAGAACAGGGATGAATGTATTTCAGGGTAGAATGTATTTCAGCAAAGCTAACAATATTTTTCCCAGAATAGGTTGCTGCATGCTTTGGTAGAAAAAAGTTTTCTATGGTTTTCTTCAAGGAAAAGAGTTCAGAGAAAACAGTATTAGTAGAGACATCACCTGCGCCAGAACCCTGGTCGTAGAGTACTTGGTGATAGGGGAGCCTCATCATTATCAGTAGTCCAGCTGCACACCAAAACAAAGGATAAGAACAAAACAAAAAAAAATACAGAAACAATAACAAATTTAAATTAAAAGAAAATCAACCAAAATGAACAAAACTGGTGTTAATAGAAACAATCCGAGGTTTTATATAATGAACAACAATTTTCAGTTGTATGTCTGCATTCACGGTTTACTAAAGAAAAAGCTTCCTAATAAATAGATATGGAAGCCAAAACACAGTCTACTGTAGCTTTAAACAATTTGATTCGAAACAGCATCTCAGTTATGAGGTTAAAAATCTGAATTCTAAACAACACAGTTCAGTTATTAAATTTTTAGGTTAAAATCATAATTACAGACAACAGCTCAGTTAATAAACTTTCAAGCTGGAATTATTCCAAGCAACTCAGTAATTAGAATATTTAGGATAAGATAATTATTACAGACAACAGCTCAGTTATTAGAAAATTTAGATTAAAATTCATTCCACACCACAACTCAGCTAATAATTTTACAGATTGAAATTATTCTTCTATAAAGTAACTCAGTTATTGAAATATTAAGGTTAAAATGATTTTTTTTTTAAGATCAATTAATTAAATTCTTTCAGAAATTTACAAAATGAGAAATTTGATCTGAGCCATGAATAAACTACCATTATATAGCAACATTAACTAAGTGAAGATAATTGTTGGAGATAATTGTTGAAGATTAATTATTTTACAAATCAATGAGTACAGTTAAAAGAAGGTTTGACTACAAATGTTTAGTAGAAATTATTTTCTATATTCCAAATTTATGAATAAAATTATAACAATAATTTCCAACAGTTTTTTTTCCCCCACAAGAATTTATTTTGGCTAATTACCAAGTCAATTTTGTTAGGGGAGCAGATATAATCAATTGAATAATTTCCTCAGTACATTAATGGTACTTATTTTATCAACCTTCAAGTGATAGACTATTGAATATTGAAACAGTGAAACTGAATACTACATGTTTAGTCCAACTGTCAACATTCTAGGCCATCTCCACTGCTTTAATGTTTTAAGATGATAAGAATAAACTTAAATCCCAAGGAGTTTAATTGAATACATTATCAGACACAGATAAATCTATTAATTTTAATTAAATTTTGTCTTTATTTTTTAAAAAATGTTGTGTATTTAATGATTCCAAACTATTAGTTTTATCTTGGGGCTTAAACTAAGTTAGAAGAAGCTTGGGCTTCTAAAACCAAACAATAATAGTATTACTTTTTATAAAAGGAATAGGTAACAATTTGATATTGTATGTACTGCACTATTAATGATTTCTTTTCTATTTAACTTTCTGTCCACAAAAAGTGCAAGAGTACTTCAAATAGACTTCAAGTATGCTAAGCATTTTTATATCATAGTTAATACCTACAATCTGAACCTAATGCCTTTGACTTCTGTGACAGTAAAAGTGATATAGTAGATAGTAACAAAGAAATCCAAATGGTGACATAATGAAATGTTTTCTATATATATAAAGCACACTGTATAGCATTTGTATACCATTTGGTAGTGCACTGCCAACAATGAAAGATAAAGATACATAACGATTACAGAGGATTGAGATGAGAATGATCAGCTGGAAATGCAATATAGATTAGACAGATAAATTGGATTCCAGCAACATAAAAAGGCAGCTGATAATTATAGATGACAAGTAGCTTTTTGAAATAAAAGATACCAGTAGTCAGCAAAAAAAGAATAAATGTTCAAGACTGGGTGGAGAAGGACCGTAATATATTTTCTAGATAAATATTCCTGGTCCCACTTCTCCCCACACAAAAATGGCATGATTACACATAAGAAATAATAACAAAGATGATAACAGTGCTGTTGGTGGCAATGATGATGACAACGATGATGGTGGTGGTGGCAGCTGTAAAGATGATGATAACCACCATGACGAGGATGATGATGGCAACAATGTTGACAACGATGATGATCTCTATGATGACGATGATGATTGCCATGACGACAATGACAATGACTATGATGATCGCCATGATGACAATGATGATGATAATGTCAACAGTGGTGGTGGTAGCCAATTTTCAAGTGAAATTAAATCTAAGTTTCATTCAAAAATGTTCTTCCTCTTTTTTGTCACAAATAGAAATTACAAACAAAAAAAAAGAAAAGAAAAAAAATACAGATAATTTATATTTTTAAAATGTCAACTACACCTCCTTAATTTTTAATAAAACGTTTGAACTTGTGTGTGTGTGTGTGTGTGTGTGTGTGCATGTAAATGTGAACAAAACAAAACTACAGAATAGCTTTACTCAATGCTTCATTTAAATGCAAAAGTTGTCTCATCTAAGAGTAATCAATTAAAAGGAAGGCTGATAATTAACTATTTCTTCTACTGCACAAGGAAGAGGAGAATTCAACTATAAAATTCCAATAAAAGGAAAATGTTCAAAATGTCATCAACAAAAAAAAAACCACCCTGCTCATGCTACCATGATAAAAAAAAAATCAATGTAAAACAAAAACCACAATGAAATGTCTATTGAATGCTTCAGT
Source organism: Muusoctopus leioderma (assembly GCA_027124095.1). Lineage (NCBI taxonomy): Eukaryota > Metazoa > Mollusca > Cephalopoda > Octopoda > Octopodidae > Muusoctopus > Muusoctopus leioderma. Next base: position 28,487,696 of record JAOPJM010001291.1, read on the forward strand.
GGCTGAAGGACTTTGATATTAGACTAATAATCAAGTGTTTGCAAAATGAATTGTTGTTGTTGTTGTTTAGCCCAGGTCAGCCCTGATCGAATAGACCTATTATCAAAGGCATTCTAGCCATGACCATTCTGTCTTTTTAATGGTATCTAAAACTACATTATCTGATGTGTTCTTTCCTTTTTAAAGATGGTAGGATGCAATTTGAGAGAGATTTCGCTGCTACTTCTAGCAGGTTGAGAATCCACATAGGGGCTCCCTATACCGTAGTAGAATCATGAATTATAATCTTTCAGACAGGGTGTATAGGCAATCTTTGGAGGAAAAATACAAAATCTTTTCTGAGAGTGCTGAATAAATAGGTTTGAGGATGTGCAAGAAAGATAAAATATGAAGGTAGAATAAGGGAGGGGAGAAGGTGACCAGAAGAAACAAGCTAGTAGGAGGTCAATAGATTGCCAGGTGAAGAGAAGGTGGTGGGGAAGAACTCCTTCCCTAATAAAGAGTTATACAGAAACTATGAAACAATCTTAGTGTGGGGGGGGGGGCTTTGAAAGGTTAAGTGCTGAAAAGTGCAGTATGAATCGTGTGTGTGCATATATGTATGTGTGTATGTACACATGCACATACATACACACACACATATATCACAAGGCTTGGGTCAACCCAAGGCTATGGTAAATACACTTGCCCCAAATGCCACCCAGTGAGATCGAACCCAAGACCTCATGATTGTGAAGTAAACTCCTTAACCATTTGGCCATACTGCATCCACAGAAACTATGTGGACACCTGTCAGATGGATTGTACTTGAAATTCAAGGGTCCAGCCTTGTTACACACTGTGTCATACTAATTCTGCTTGAGGATTACATTAAGAGTACATGTGTTTGTAGAATACTCAGCCACATGTTCAGGTAATTCAGTTGAATGCTCAATCAACAACAAAGGCTATGTTTTTGAATGACATACAAATGTCTAACTTTGCAGACCCAACAAATGGAAAAAAATAAATAATAAGTGTGTAACGAAGAAAATTAAAATCATCCTATATGCAGTAATGTTAATACACTGTAAAAAGAAGAACCACAACATATATGAGCAAAGTTAAGAGAGAAAGAGTGGTAATGTGAATATGTGAGAGTGAATACAAATATGTAGTTGAAAAAAAGGTGAAAAAAAGATAGTAAATAATAGAATATGATAGAGAGAGAGAAGAAATATGAATGGGTGAGAGAAAAAGAGAGAATTTAAATGAATAAATGCATGTTTGTGATGATGTGTATATGTGTGAATATATATATATACACACACAAGTTAAAGCTAGAAAGTTTATTCCTAATAACTTTCTAGTTTTGATATAAGAATAACAATAACAACAAAATTTAAAAAAAGATTATTTTATGGCAGTATTTTAGTTGCCAAGCTAAAAAGTATTGAATCCCAAATTGATGAAAACTCATATAACTACTAATATACCAGTAAACAAAGTAATGCTGACTCAATAGTAGGATGACAACAAAGAGGTCAGCCGCTACAAAAGTAACTAAATGATAAATTTAAACCAAAACTCAAACTCAGTGTACTAGATTCAATGGTATCACCATTGCCTCAGTGATTGTTGTTGAGGGGCAGACAAACTGAGTAAGTGTTCGATTGGATAGATTTGCAATATAGATCTGCTTGATCATGTCTTGACAGGAACTATCCAACAAAGAAAGTGCCAATTCAAGCATAAACTACAGAAACATCAGACATGTTTACTTTGTATCCTTTTACAGAAACTAACATATTTTATGGGGTTGTAGATAAAAGTTACTCAAAATTTGTCAACCATTTCTCTTTACAAATTTATCTCTAATTATTGATGTATTTAACTTAGCAGGTTTGTATTCATATTAAAAAAAAAAAACTTTTTGCATAATCAATAAGTTCAATAGCTATGATTTACTATAAGGGCTAAAAGTAGCAAAAACATTTATGCTGTTTTAATTTGATATGTTAATGTTAAAAGATTCCAGATTTTTAGTGTTTCACTGATTCATATTTACAGTACCATCAAGCCTTATTAATTTAGATCACCATTTGATAAAATAAGCACTTGAAATATCATGTAGTATGTGACCAAATTGATTTGGAAAAGGATTATTTGGGTAGGAAAAGTGGGGGAAAAAAAAGAAAAAACAGAAAACAAAGAGTGTGCAACAAAAATTATACATATGATATGTATTTTGCATGCTTGCCATTCTTTCTAACGATCAGACTTGGTTAACAGAACATTGTCAGTAGTAGAACAAACCGAACAATATAACAATTGATTATTGAACATAATCTTAATATGGCTACTCAGAAGCCTAATAAACAAATGGGGGTAATACATTTGTATTAGTGTGGGGTAGTGGGAAATGATAACATTAATGTAAGAAAAGACATCAGTTGCAACTCTAGTAATTGTGTGTAATAGCTCTGGCTCAATACAAATTACTTAATAATAATAATAATAATAATAATAATAATAATAATAATAATTTCTAATTTAGGCACAAGGCCAACAATCTCCAGTACTTGACTGGTACTTTATTTTATCGACCCCGGAAGGATGAAAGGCAAAGTTGACCTCAGAGCGCAGCGGTGGGACAGAACAAATACCGTAAGTATTCTGTCCGACACGTTAACGACTCTGCCAATTCACCGCCTAATAATAACAACAATAATTGTTTCTACCATAGATACAAGGCCGACAACACCAGTACTTGACTGGTACTTTCTTTTACCGACCCCGGAAGGATGAAAGGTAAAGTTGACTTCGGCGGGATTTGAACTCGGAGCGCAGTGAGCCACAAAGAATACGACAAGGCATTCTATCCGATGCGCTAACGACTCTGTCAATTCGCCACCAGTAATAATTGTTTCTAACTTAGGCACAAGGCCAGACATTTTGGGGGAAACGGAACAGTTGATTATATCGACTCCAATACTTGACTGGTACTTTATTTATCTTTACGTCGAATAATTTATGGGTCTTGTGATCTGCTAGAAATAGCAACCAATTGTACTTCAAATGAAAAGCTACTCTCAGAAAACATCTCATAATGTAATTACAGATGTACGACAGCAGGCTAAAAGATGGAATGGTGAAGGGTGGAATATATTTCATCTTAAGTCTGCTCGATCTAGGCAAGCATGAGGTAAATCAACAACTACCATCACCACAACAACAACAACTATCGACTTACTAGTGATTTACCCATCTATAAATATGCATATGTTACACAGTTAATTCACTACGCCTGCTTGCATATGAAAGTATATGAATGGTAAAATACAAGACAACGTACAGTTCGAAACGTCTATTTCCTAAGTAAATTATACGCCACAGCATATTATATCGTAATTATATCCTCGCTTTCCAATACACATCCAAAACACAGACGTGATAGAATAGAATAAGACCAGAAGGTAAAGATAGCATTGACAAGAATTCAACAACAACAATAATAGTAATATAGAGATTCGTAATCTCATGTGAGTAAAGGGTAAAGATGTCTACTAATTGTCTAACATTAACCAGAACTAATCATTGCTACTTAACGTTTCTTTTTTCTTTCTTCTCTTATCACGATTGGAGAATGTTGATCTCGATTACAGACAAGAATGGATTCTTTTGATATGTTGTGTAAAGTATTAAACCACAGATTCACACGCACATAAACAAACACACACACACACACTCACGCAATCAGAAAACACACACGCACATTTACATGTGTATATATATATATATATGTATTAATGGAGCGGAAGACAGAGAAAGACAGAGGAACACAGATTACAGAAGTGAGCACATGCAGATGCACAAATGCTTATGTATATATATATATATATATATATATGTATGTATATGTATATATATATATATATATATATATATGTATACATACATGTACATATATACCCGCTTTTAGAATTTATGTTACATTTCGACGCTAACCAAATAGATGAAACATCAGTGAAAACATATAATCGTAAGTGTAGTTCTGTGCGAACGTATGCATGTATGTATATATACATATATGTGGATATATGCGAGCATACTTACTTATGTACACATAAATTGAAAGGCACAAGAACACAGACGAAGAAAATTATCTGTATATATGTATATATGTTTATATATATATAATTAGAAGCTGAATCATCTTGAATTGAAATTCTGCGATTCAGATTTTCGATTGTTGAAACGAAGAACTATGTCACAATATATAAAGAAAAATATTCGAAAACACTTCAGGATATGAATGGTTACCAGCAAATCGAGATTTGATTGTTTGCCAAATAATCCTTTGAAAAATGCGTCAGATTTTCTTTTAGTCGTTCAGACATTGGCTAGTCCAGTGTGCAGTAAATAAGATTTTGTAATTCACTGATTGTTGAACATTCCTCTATAAATAGCATTGGATATAATACTGCAAGAAGTCACCAATTGCGAAAGGTGACAATAAGGTGTTTAACTACTCTAAGTAGTAGAGATGGCACAATATGAAACCACTGATGTCGAGAAAGGCGTGTTACATAATAGACCAAACGATATATATATATATATATAAATATATATCGTTTGGTC
>JAOPJM010001291.1:28526747-28538893 GCA_027124095.1 Muusoctopus leioderma
TTCAAGGCGGTGCCCCAGCATGGCCGCAGTCCAATGACTGAAACAAGTAAAAGAGTAAAAGAGTAAAAGAGTATATGTTACACCACAGAATCTGCACTAAATACTTCGCCAAAACCTTTGTCTTCTGAACTGCAGTCTTCTGAAAATCTCTCTCAGACCACGTTTTTCCCTACAAGGTTTGGCCTACAGAAGATAAGATATTCAATCTGAAGAAGAACAACAACCTCATTGACCTCACCAATGTGAGAAGAGCTGTAAAAGCTATGGTCACTGCCTTCAACTCCGGATTAAACTTTTAAAAAACACATATCCTTTTATTTCTGCTGAAAGAACTTAGAACGGTAGCGGCAAACACTGAAATGACCTCCACCTTGCAAGAATGATGGCGAATTGGCAGAGTAGTTAGCGCATCGGACAGAATGCTTTGCAGTATTCGTTCTGACGCTCTGAGTTCAAATCCCACCGAGGTCAACTTTGCTTTTCATCCTTCCAGGGTCGATAAAATAAAGTACCAGTCAAGTACCGGAGGGAGTTGTTGGCCATTGTACCTATGTTAGAAACAGTTATATATAGAAATACTGGGCTTCATATTTAGGATCTATGTCTCTGGGTGTTCGAATCACGATGTTTGACATGAGAAGTTGGACGGAAAACAAGACGACATTCCTACCAATTCGTGACTCCAGGGAGCCTCTACGTGGACACTCGGCTCACTAGAAATAACAACCACATCTCCCTTATATTGCACACTATCGTGTCTTAAATAAGAAAAAGACACATTGGATAATGTAGTCCTAAATACATTATATCTGGAGAAAAAAAGACCGGACGGTCACGGATGGAATGACTTTGGTCATAAATCTGCTCGATCAGGGTTGGTCTGGGTAGAAACAACCACAAAACAACTCTGGAGTTTAGTCAGAGACTCTTATTTATTTATTTATTTATTTATTTACATTTCCTAAGCTGGAGAACTTATACTTAAATACTTGTGATAGCATAACATAGTATAATTAAGACACTGCAATATTGAAATCTTAATGTTCGTCAAACTTTATCTTTTAACAAGGATGTGTAATGTCGGAGAAGCAGTGTGTAAATCCCATGAATAAAGTTTTCTCGTGTTATTATTATAGCTTAATATCTTCAAAGATAATCTTACATAAATCTGTTATTAAAATTTATCGTTTTATTTACCATATTTATCTTACGCAGAACATCTTTTTCTGAAGTATTAAATCAAGACTGTTTCGCCGTGCTAAGATAAATGGATGAATGTTTTCCTTTCAGTTGGTACCAAAGACAAAAGCTTGTAAAGAAAGAGTATATACTGAACTGAGACAACCTCAGCATATTACTGGTATTTATTTTATCATCCCCCTCCCACTCCGAGGGATGAAAGACAAAGAGGACTCTGACAAGTACAGTTAGGAGTGAAACTAAATAATCTAATACATTTATTCTTACGTTCCAGTGCCTTTGTCATCTTCCCGAGCCCTTAACTCCTGATGGAGTCGTAGGGACGCCGTCGTAACATACGGCGTTTCTTGGGCATTTATTTAAACCTGGCGGTACCCATCCCGTCTCCAGGCCTTACCACAGCCGGTTTCTTGCAAAGAGAGGGAGAGGGGGGGGGGTACAGAAAGAGAGAGGGAAAAAGAGAGAAAGAAAGAATGGAAGAAAGAGACAGAGAGAAGTATCGACCCCAGTACTGGTACTTTATGTATCGACTCCGAAGGGATAAAAGTCAAAGTTCACCTCGGCGGGATTTGAACTCAGAGCGCAGAGAACCGGAACGAATACCGCAAAGCGCTCTAACCGACGCTCTAACGACTCTGCCAATTCGCCACCTCTTTGTCATCTTTACCACCTCTTAAATGAAATGTTGTGGGTTCAAGCTTTTCCTCGGGGGATTAAACAGAGAAAGAAAAGTGAAATGGCTCAACTAGGAATGGAAACCGGGTCGTAGATTCAAATCAACGGAAACTGCTTTCCCCTACAACGTGAGCGATGACCCAAATAAAGGAATTAATACATCCAAGAGAAGAACCATGTCTTGGACCCTGGTACTTTGCTACTATGCCATCCGGATTTTGTTTCCCCTGTGACCTTCAAAAATATCAATTAATAACATCATGAGAAAGTCATAACCTACAAACAATTGCTATTTTCCAATTGGTGTCAAAGTGAGGTCATACTGATTGACCCGAAGCAGTAACATGATAGCTTTTCTTTCAGAAACTATCTATTTCCTATACCCCTATCGAAAAAGATTCCCTAATATTCTACTGATAATATGATTTGTGCTTTATTTTTTCTACTAGAGATAAAAAACGTATATTTGAATATACAGACTACAATGTTATATTTTATTAATATATTTCAAATAAAACCATTAAAATATATTTTAAAGAAAACTTTTTTTTTAAATCACAAAGCCTCAGATAATCCTATCTGTAGCCTAAATTGATATCTGCCGACATTCAACTGATGTTACAAATGTAAACATTTGTAAATTAAAGGAACTACTAATAGCTACTGTTTCTCAAGTGGGAAATATTTCAAACTAAAACATGTCATGATGGTTTTCTGTCTGAAACTAATAGTGTCAGATTGTTTTCTATGTAATATTAGTTCCTGGTTTTATAGTTAAGATAACTATTTCTTTCTGAGCTACAAAGCTATGTTTGATCCCAGTGTATTACTGCTATGTATAACTCATTAACAAAAGTCCTCCAAAACCGGTTGGACGGTGCCTACACAAGATTGTTACGAGCAGCACCCAACACGTCATGGATGGAACATAAAACCAATGCTGAACTTTATGGCAATCTAACACCAATAACAACTATGTTGCACTGCCAACGAAGACTAAGGTTCATTGGTCACTGTTGGAGAAGCAAGGACGAAGTGGTGCATCAGTTATTGCTATGGAAACCTACTCATGGCAAAAGATCCAGAGGAAGACCTCACTTTAAGTACATCGACCAATTGGTAAAAGACACTGGTATAGAATTGGAGAATCTGCCTGCTGCTATGGATAATTGTGTCTACTGGAGGTCACTTGTTGGGAACGTCCGAGTTCGCTCGATCCGATAGATAGAAAATTATTTATTTCAATCTCAATATATTTTGTTGTTCAAGATGTAACCATTTCTAGAAATAACTTCCACATCAAGAGTTACTACCATTTTAAATTATACATCCTTTGGCGATTGTTCGAAGACGATACAGGGTCAAGAGGGCTCTATAGTTGTGTCATGGACATGACAACCTCTCTAGTGTTGGTCCCACAATAAATGCACCCAGTACACTCTGTAAAGTGGTTGGCGATAGGAAGAGCATCCAGCCGTAGAAACTAAGCCAAACGAAACATGTGTGAGGTGTGGTTCCCCAACCCATCTAGGAAAGTGGCGACTCCATACACAATCGACGCGGGCCGAAATCACCCATCCAACCCATGCCAGCATGGAAAACAGACGTAAAATGATGATGATCCTTGCCATTCTAAGAATATATCAACTTATTGTAAAAGTTATATAATTTATGTTTCTTTTTTCTGAGTTCAACATTGGTCCAGAAAGAAATAAAAACTAAGCCCTATGTCTGCACTGTGGCCATACTCTAAAACAAAAGTGAAAAGATTGGGGCAAATCATAGTGGTTTAGAATATATACAGATACTTCAGGTTTTAGGGAGGAAAATTTGTAATACAATGTTAAATATTTGGAGTATATGAAAGCGAGGAGTATAATGAGATTAGTAAAAAACAAAAGGATAGGAATAGTGACTAATTTGAGACAGAAAATTCAAAAACATAAGAACCATGATAGTTACAATAAAAAAGAAAAACCAACTTGAAAACCTAAAAGCAGCTATAGAATAGGAACATGTCAATTAAGCAAACATCTTTTAACTTGATGTGATCTTGAATGCTGCTCTTGGAAAATGGGTGTATCATAACAACATAGAGGAATCATACATTAGTAGTACAAATGAAGTTTATTTTTATGGCTAAGTCAAAGAAGGAAGGGTAGCACCTATAACAATTTTGGAGGGCCTCAGACTGATTAGGGGAAAGAGAGAAATAAACCACAACTCATGGGTTGCATCAGAACATCAAGTTATCCTCAAACTGGAGATCTGTTCCCCAAATGTTTACAACAGAGTGGTCTCTGCCAAAGGCATGCAAGCTCCAGGTGGTGGTGTTAAAATGGGCATTAGTATAAGTCTACCATCCAAGAATAGGTACAATACATCTGATGGGTTTCTGCACAGTTTAAGTTTACCAAATTTCCCTCACAGCTTGAGTCAACCCAAAGTTAGGGTAGAAGACACTTACTCAAGGTGCTGTACAGTGTGATCGAACTCAGGACCATCTGATTTCAAAGCAAACTTCTTAACTACACAACTATGCCTGTGACAAGTGATATAACTTTTGCTGGGAATTGAAACCAGGCTGAGAATTTGGTTCACCATGTGATTACCTTTACTGCAAAGTGCTTCATATTTCAGATATAATATTGATATGCATAAACTCAAATTTGCTGTTTTCCTCAATCAATCTGTAATAATATAAAAAGTTCCTAAACCTACTTTATTTGTTTACTGGTTCCACCTAGCTGCCCCATAAATAATCAGTTTATATATTTAGTAGGATTTTTGAGGCAGAGAAGGTTAACTTTAGTATGATCAATAAGCAACACTAATCAATATCATTAAGTTATGAATTAACTGTTAGGATATTTTTCTACTGCCAAAACAGTGGGAAATTGATAAAATCTGTATCATCAAGAAACTGGATGCAACACATCTATGTGTGCACACAGACATTCACATCCCACCTCCCCCACATATATATATACTGAATTGCACTAAATTGTAAGCTGAGATGCAATTAAAATATCTGTGAATGTAAAGGAATGAAGTTAACTTTAGTCTAGTAAGAAGAAATACTAGCTATACATTTTTGAATTAATATTTCCATTGCAACTAATTATGTTATGACTATCAAATAATTATTTAGGAAGAACTATTAATAACATTAACATCTAAAGTGGAAGACACACCCAGAATGAACTGATATTTAAGGTATTCCTAATATTAGAAGCATACATACAAACACTGCAGGGTATAATGAAAAGCATATGGTTAAATTTAATTTTAGCAGTCAGCTCAGCTTTTAGCATATAAAAAATAAATTTAACTCATAAGTAAGGTAGTAATGTTCAGTAGACACACAAAACATAAAAGAAATTCTTTAAAAACCCATTCAAACATGTCCCAATTATATTAGCAGCTTCTGTTTTTCTTTGGAATGAATTTTCCTTGTGGTTGAGAAATAGACTGAATTGTAAAACGACAACAAATATTTCAACCTGTTACTAACTACTTTAGATACATCATTTACATAATGATACTTTAATTAATACTTTCCTTCTAAACTAGAAAGACATTGGAAAACAAGCATTAAGTGAAATGACAAGGTCAACAGCGTCAACAACATCAGTTTTAAGTATATACTATAGGCACACGTGTTTTGGTGATATACAGTTTAATAGAAGATATGATTATACACAAGTATACAACTGGTTGGAAGGACTCACAGCAGATATGAACTTCGCAAGCCACAAAGCAGGTAACCCATCTAGGAGGGCAGTAACTCTAAATTAAAACCGACATAGAGTAGAGGGAACTCTTTAGTCCTGTCAGACAGACTCTGTTGTGCAGGTGGTACAATAAAATGCACCTAGCCCTCGCTGTAAAGTGGCTGGTGATAGAAAGAGCATCAAGCCGTAAAAATCATGTCAAAAGAAAACATAGCAAGCTTCTCTGTTTCTGTATGTACCAGATGGCAAGGGACCATAGCAGAAGGTAAGACGATTTGAGACCCCATCCAACCCATGCAAGTATTGAAAGAAAGAGTGTAAAAATGATGATGATGACGACGACAAAAAACAACAACAGATATTTGATTAACAACAAGTCAACAGGTAGAGATACATTATCAATCTAAAAATAACTTATGGTAATATTTCATAAAATTTGGGGACAATTTAGCAAATGGAATGATTAAAGATTCAAAAACAGTTATGAACTAAAATACAAAATGTTGATGTAAGTTAAAAAATAAAAATGCCAATAAAAGTTTTCTTTGCTTATTATCATTTTTTTTAAATATCTTCAAATAACTTGGTTGATTTTTTAAAAATAAATAATCAATATATTTTTACAAGATAATTAAGTACTTAAGATACTGAACTTCTCTAATACAACTGCTTTGGGGTCAAATTCTGACATCATCTGTCAATCTAGCAGAAAATATGTGATTGAATATTTTCATTAAAGCTGTGCAGTTAAGAAGTTCACTTCACAACCACATGGTTTCACGTTTGATCCCACTGCATGGAACTTTGCACAAGTGTCTTCTACCGTAACATTGGATCGACCAAAGACTTCTGAGTAGAATTTGGTAAACAGAAACTGTGTGGAAGCCCATTGGAAGGCCATTCCTGTTCTTGGGTGGTATATTTAATCCGTTGCCCAATTTAACACCACCACCTGGCCCGTGGGTGCCTTTAGTAGAGTCCCCTCTGTTGCAAGCATTTAGGCCAGGTCTCTGGTCTGAGGATAACTTCCTCACACCAGTCTTGGAAGTTCTGAAAAGGATCATGGACACTGCACTTCCTCCACTGAGACTAAGCCATTGAAAAAAAAACATGTTTTAACACATATGCCCCATTGATTTGTTGAAATTATAGTGCTTTATAAAACTATCAAAACCATTCTATCAGGGGTGGAAATGAGAGAGGAAAAAAAGGATGCTTTTGGAAAAATGAAACAGATTTTGGGCCTTTAATTAACCGGATGGAGCCTCTATGCAGTCGCTCAACTTGTAAGAAATAGCAGCCAAATCTCCCTCATCATGCCTACTATCTTAAAAAATGGGGAAGAACACATCAGATGACATAATCTTGGATACCCCTAAAAAGATGGGATGGCCACGGCTGGAATGCCTTTGATCATAGGTCTGCTCAATGACATGAGGCTGAACAACAACAAGAATCTGAAATTTTTAGTGCTTTCTTTATTGCCCAAATAATGAATATGTAAACTTACCTCAGAGCATTTTGTTGATGCATGGTTTTCTTCAGCAAAGAGATCATTATAATGTATAATGAACTTATAGACAATGTTGTTAGTTGTAGATTGATCTTTGAGGCCAGAGAAGTCAGAGCCACACCTTTCAATAAAAATTAAAAATATATAAATTGAAGGGGAAATTATTCACTATTAAATTAGTTACTAAAACAATTTATAATATTCAAAAAATATTTCAGTTATTCTATACTTATAAGAGAAAAATATTAGAAAGAAAAAACATTCAATATTTAAACAATTTAGAATATGTTTTACCTTATAAATTTTAGTATGGTACATATTCCAACTATACAGCCTTAATATTTTTTGAAAAGACTCATTAATAGTTACTAAAACAGGATGTTGAACATGAAGTGAAGTTAAAAATAATTTTATGAAATATATGCCGTATGTTCAAATTCAGTGTTTTCAAATACTGCAGGAAATGTGAAATACATAGAAATATTGTACAAGAGTAATTATAGTAAATCCAAAGTATACACTAGAAATCACAGACCAGATAACTAATACTGGTCAGAACTAACTAGAGATTCTTTCTGTATACAAAGTTACTGCAATCTTAATAAAGATCAAGCGTTAAAGAGGAATTTTTTCAATGAGAAAAATTACACACAACAGTATATTAATGAGGAAAGCAATGAATGGAAGGAAGCAGCAATCTCAACATTATTTGAAATTGTAGAGAAACGAGTGTCACTAAATTTTTTTTGTTTTGTTTTTTAGTTAAAAAAGAAGAAGAAAATACTAACCTAAAGACATTTGGGCCAAAAACAATGGCTAGGACCATAGGCCCCATTTTGTTTTCTTCTTCATGCTGTGCCACATCTACTAAGAAGTTCAACAGATATTTCAGCAGTTCATAATGTTCCTCAGGTAATTCATTGAATTCCTCACGGACTTTAGCAACATAGTCTTCTGGATTGGAGTTTAGACCTGTTTAAGTTGGGTTTTTTTTAAATTGTGAAGAAATAATTAGTCTATCACTAACATTATTAACAGTTAAAATACATAAATTTTAATATGTACATGCAAATAATTGTGTAAAATTGTTTATTTTTATAAATAAACAATTAAATAAATTAGACACCCTACAAACACAAATCCCAAAAGGAAAAAATGTGACTAGATCTGCCAATGGGAATCAAACCACGCATCTGCCATATTCCGGGCAGCTGTGGTAACCACTACACCATAGCAAGCCTAGCATATTTTCCCTCTCAAATTAATGCCTATAAAGTGCCAATCTATATCATCTATGATACTTATATCATATGAGGTCAACAGCATTTATAAATAGCTACTCAACCTTCTAATTGGGTATGAATTGTTTTTTCGTATTTTTTCAATTTGTTACATCTAACATAGTTTCCACATAATCTTCATCTCTGAAAATGTTTTCTATATTCTCAAAACTCTATGCTAAATGAGTTAAACAACCATTCAGAAGACTAATATTAGTAGATGACTAAGTAAGAGGTTAAGATTTTTGATCACAAATAAAAACTGAATTAAATCAAATTAGACAACCTACAAACACAAACTCAAGAAGAAGACTAGATCTGCCAACAGGAATCCAACCATGCATCTGCCATATTCCGGGCAGCTGTGTTAACCACTCCACTATAGCAAGCCTAGCACACTTTCCATCTCAAATTAATGCCTATAAAGTGCCAATCTATATCAGCTGTGATACCTATCTCATACGAGGTCAACAGAATTTATAAATAGCTACTCAACCAAGACAAGGAAGGCAGCAGTCCATCAGAGATAGTCACTGATATGTTTAAAATATCTTGCTAATCACTCACATGGTCAATCAGGTAATACAGAGGTGTCATACCCAATGACTGGTGCAGCAGTATCATTATGAACTGCTACAAGGGCAAAGGTGATGTACTAAAGAGAGGAAACTATAGAGACATCAAATTGTTGGACCACGTTATGAAAATCATGGAAAGAGTTATTGCACAATTGATCAGGAGCAGAATTAGTGTAGACGAAATGCAGTTTGGCTTTGTACCAAGAAGAGGTACTACTGATGCCATCTTTATAGTAAGACAACTGCAGGAGAAATACTTAGCTAAGAGTAAGCCAATATACTTTTGTCAACCTGAAAAAGGCCTTCAGACAGGGTCCCATGCAATGTGATCTGATGGGAGTTAAGGAGACTAGGAGTAGATGAATGGCTTGTAAGGGCCATACAAGTCATGCACAGAGATGCAGTGAGCAAGGGGAGAGTCAGCAATGAATTCAGCGACAAATTTACCATACAGGTAGGAGTCTATCAGGGCTCAGTTCTCAGTACACTTCCTGTTTATTATAGTTCTCCAGGCCATAACAGAGGAGTTTAAGACTGGCTGTTCATAGACACTTCTCTATGCTGATGACCTAGTTCTTATGGCAGAATCCGTAGGAGACTCGGAGGGGAAATTCCAGACATGGAAGCAAAACCTGGAATCGAAAGGCCTCAAAGTAAACTTAGCAAAAACTAAAATTTTAGTAAGTAGGAACGAAGACAGGACCCTGCTACCATCAAAAAAATGGCTGTGCTCAATATGCAGAAAAGGAGTAGGTAGAAATTCCATACAGTGTACACTATGTAAACTATGGGCACATAAGAAATGTAGTGAGATTACAGGCAGGCTGACAGAGAAGATAGATTTCGTATGTGGCAGATTAAAAGGAGGAATTAGTGAGAACACATGTGAAATAACTTCCTTCAAATGCATAGAAGGTTCACTGGAAGTAGTGACCTCATTAGCAGTGGAGGAGGGTGTTCCGAAAGCATAGTAGCCAAAGTAAGAATGGGGTGGAAAACGTTCAGGGAGTTATTACTTCTGCTGGCAAAGGACAGATTGTATGATGTGTGTGTACGAAGTGTATACTTGTCTGCCAAAGATTTGGAAAGAAATGAAGCTAGCATGCTCGCTGGGTGTGTAATGTTAGTACACATGAGTGATGGAGCACAAATGAGCTGAGAGAAAAGCTGGGGATAAAAGGAATCAGATGTGTGCAAGAGAGAAGACTGTACTGGTATGAGCATGTGATGTATAAGGAAGATGCCAGTTGCATAAAGAATTGCTGAGCACTTCAAATAGATGGAACAGATGGAAAAGGGAGATCTAGGAAGACATGAGACAAAGTGGTGAAGGTTGACCTCAAGAAGCAGAACGTCATGAAGGAGATGACAAAGGACCTTGATCATTGGCAACACACAGTGCTGAAGAAGACTCTCACCCACTGATGCAAGTAATGCTTCCCCCCATCACACCTATACTCATACTCTTTTCCCTCCTACCTCATACATCACTCCCCTGCTAGTCACACTCTTGGTCACATCTGCCTTCAAAGAATGGAGACTATGTAGAGTAGAGAGGACTCCTTAATGTTGCAGGAGACAATGAATCCTCTTGCATGTTGGTGCCACCATAAAATACACCCAGTACACTGTAAAATGGTTGGTGATCAAATGGAGACAACATAGGGTAGAGAGGACTCTTTAGTCATGTCATGACAACCTTTCTAGTGTCGGTACCATGATAAAATTCCCCCAGTACACTCAACCCATCTAGGAGGACAGTAACTCCAAATAAGAACTGAACTCGGATCGTAATGACCCATCCAACCCATGCCAGCATAGAAAGTGGTCATAAAATGATAATGATGATGATGATGATGATGATGATGATGATGATATATATATATATATATATATATATATATCATCATCGTCGTTTTACGTCCGTTTTCCATGCTGGCATGGGTTGGATGGGTGATTTCGGCCCGCATCGATTCCTCATTGGAGTCACCACTTTCCCAGACGGGTCGGCAGCCCACGTCTTGCTCGTGTTTCATTTGGCATATATATATATATATATATATATATATATAACTCACCTCCTACCTACACTCTCTGACTATATCCCCTCCAAAGAATAGAGTGTACATAGGACTCTTTGGCCCGCAGGAGACATCCCTCCCACGACCATCCAATCAATGCACCCCCTCCTCACACCTACCCTCTCATGCATCACTCACCCTCTATTTCACACTCAGGTCACGTTTGCCGTTCGAAGGACGGAGACTATGTAGAGTAGAGAAGACTCTTTAGCCTGGTAGAAACCAAGGTACCACGATAAATTGCACCCAGTACACTGTAAAGTGGTTGGCGATAGGAAGGGCATCCAGCCATAGAAACCAAGCTTTTATCAGTGAATCCAGTTTAGAATGTTACGCACACACACTGTAAGTGAACTTTTTTTTAAATGTCCTTTGCTATTGTTTAGTCAACTTCATATTCTGTTTTGAGGTAGGAAAGTAGCAGACATGATACCATCACTGCATGATATAGTCATACTGTGTGATGTACTCCCACACTATGTGATACACTGTGATATACCCACACTGTATGATATACTCACACCGTGTGATATACTCCCACAGTGTGATATACTCCCACAGTGTGATATACTCCCACAGTGTGATATACTCCCACAGTGTGATATACTTCCACAGTGTGATATACTTCCACAGTGTGATATACTCCCACAGTGCGATATACTCCCACAGTGTGATATACTCACACCGAGTGATATACTCACACCGAGTGATATACTCACACCGAGTGATATACTCACACCGAGTGATATACTCACACTGAGTGATATACTCCCACAGCGATATACTCCCAGTGATATACTCAGTGATATACTCCCAGTGAGATATACTCCCACAGTGTGATATACTCCCAGTGCGATATACTCACACTGTGTGATATACTCACACTGAGTGATATACTCACACTGTGTGATATACTCACACTGATATACTCACACTGTGCGATATACTCACACTGTGATATACTCACTGAGTGATATACTCACACTGAGTGATATACTCCCACAGTGTGATATACTCCCACAGTGCGATATACTCCCACAGTGCGATATACTCCCACAGTGCGATATACTCCCACAGTGCGATAT
>JAOPJM010001291.1:28601355-28612298 GCA_027124095.1 Muusoctopus leioderma
TGGCTTGGTTTCTACGGCTGGATGCCCTTCCTAACACCAACCACTTTACAGAGTGTACTGGGTGCATTTATCGTGGCCACCAACACTAGAGAGGTTGTCATGTCCAGGACACGACTATAGAGCCCTCTCGACCCGGCGTTGTCATAATTATAAAATCTAGGGAGAAATTTGAGATATTGTGAAATATCAAAATCAGAAAATCCAAAACAAAGAATTGTATTAAAACCCCTTCGTTACCATATTTCTAATGAAATACACTACCTATGATTTTCAATTAATTTTGGAAATAATCAGGAATTTGGAGTGATTTAATAAAATAACCTTCTTGTTACTAAGTTGGTGTTTGGAACATAACTTAACAAAAAGTTCTTACATAAAACTATAATGGAAGTTTTAAATTTAAATATGAACACTTTAAAACAAATGGGTTTTTTTTAAATCATAGAAATAAGGGTGAATTCAGGCAGGTTGGTATCTAAAGGGTTAAGTCTGAAGAAGATGGACAACTAATTTCACAGGAAAGGGATGGCTAGCATAACATATCACATAATTATATCCCTTAACCATTTTGATAGCAACCCAGTCACAGGATAAGTGTT
This sequence comes from Muusoctopus leioderma, assembly GCA_027124095.1. NCBI lineage: Eukaryota > Metazoa > Mollusca > Cephalopoda > Octopoda > Octopodidae > Muusoctopus > Muusoctopus leioderma. The sequence goes on from JAOPJM010001291.1 coordinate 28,601,955, forward strand.
CATATCGAAATTCAAACCTTGCAACATAATTATATTTAAGAACCTTTTGTAAATTATTTTTCAGCTTTAATAATGAAAAGCTTAGTTATTTTACTAAGACCCTCCAAATTCTTAATTCGTTGTTTTTACATACTCTTTTCCATGCTGGCATGGGTTAGATGGGACATTTTAAACCAGTGTTTTATGGCTGAATGCCCTTCCTTTTTAGTCACCTCTTACAACACACAGGAATGCAGTGTACTTATTATACTCTCATTAACTTACTTGATTAAAACAGTCTCTAAACTTAAAAGTAATTTTCCAAATATTAAAATAAAGAGGTGGAAATGTGTTAAATAAGAATCTGCTGGGTTATTTTGCACTTATTTTATATTAACAGTTTACTGTGTGAACTCATTGATTCTAATAAAGCAGAAGTCATTTGTGATTTTTTCTAATTCAAGAATAAAGCTATAAAATTAAGCATAAGTCTATTAATTTATAACAATAGTTTTAACTTTCGATTGCTTTATTGAAAACATAGAATGACATTAACCTGTTGTCAACTGTAGAATGTTGGATACTAAAAAGGTTTATATTCAATCAGTCTCATGTTCATGCAGTCTAAAAAATACTCATCTATATCTAATTTGCTTGATGCTTCACTGCTGAGTGATTCTTTCTGTTTTTACCTTCCCTTCTGCCAGATTCAGTTGTAGTGGAACATACATTTATGGTTCCCCAACTGACAGGTTGATAACTACTGTCATAGTGACTTCTCACAAAGTTTACATACATTTTGGTTATCTGCTGTGACTGACAGTATTCAGCAATGGAAAAAAAACAATGGAAACATAGTTTCCTTGGTTCAATTCAGAAGATTGGCTGCAATCTTCCAATCAATCGATCCAATCAGTCAAATTCCGCACCTACAAGTAAGAATTGAAACAAATTTGAATATCATTTGTCTAGGTTTATTGTTATTAATGTATTCTTGAAATCCAACATGAAAATAAGATTATCTTTAATTTTCTGTAACAAATCTAAAATCTAATTATGTTGAGCAAAGCAATCAAAATATAAAAAAAAAAATTACTAGTTGTTTCAGAGATTACAAAATCCTATATCTAAAATTTTTGAACCATGAAATTGGTTTATATAATGTAAAATTGTTAGTTTTTTTATTATATTTTTTAATTCTATCAACAATTAGAAATATAGAAAGAAAACCAAGAATACAAGTTTTAAACTTTCTAGCTAGCTTTTTTTGCAGTTTTAGTTATTAAAATTGAAATTATTTATCATATCATTTATATTCTGTTTTTTTATTCTGCTTAGAATGTTGCTAATTTTGATTAAATTTACAAATTATACATTTTCATTGAATATTTTATTTAAAGAGGCACAGATGACTGTGAAGTTAAATTGTTGGACTGTTGACCACATGGTCATAACTTTAAATCCTACAACAGTTTTGCCTTTGAGCAATGCAAACAAATATGGAATAAAAACAGTTTGTCTGTGTTCCGTGGTAGGAAGGGCATCCAGCTATAAAAAATCAATTGCTTTGTAGTGAATCTCTCACAATAAAGAGAAGACTACATTTGTGGTGTAACAGTGATATGAATTTGCACCCACAGATATAATTTACAGCTGTCGAATAATCCATGGGTGCACCTATTCAGTGACAGGAGTAGCAGCTAATGACAACAGCAGAAGCAGCAGCTCTATATCAGCCATTTCTAACAACCAATCGGCATTTAGCACCAGGTTATATTAACAGGCATATCTCGTCACTAGATGTAGTAGCAGTAGCAGCACAGACAGTAGACCAACTATACAGTACAAGCACTACAGCAGGCTTTTTACTAACAGCTCAGATATACTGGCTTTACCAACAGCGACCAGCTCAGCGATGACACCACTTCAGTTATAGCTATACAATGAGCCATTTCAGCAACCAGCTCAGCAGCGAAACGACTTCAATTACAGTTATGTATTGGAACAACTACAGTGACACACAAACTTTTGCAGCTGCAGTTTTCACTTACAGAACTTTCTACAATGAACTATATCAAGTTACTTCCCAGCAAAGCTTTCATAACAAAATTACTCGGGATCAGGAACGTAAAATAATATATGTATGCACACATCATACAAACTCACTTGCATGAATGCACACAATGTACAAACTCTCTTGTATGGATGCACACATCATATACTCATTTGCATGAATGCACACATTATACAGACTCACTTGTATGGTGCACACATCATACAGACTCACTTGTATGGTGCACACATCATACAGACTCACTTGTATGTATGCACATACTATACAGACTCCCTTGTATGTATGCACATACTATACAGACTCCCTTGTATGTATGCACATACTATACAGACTCCCTTGTATATATGCACATACTATACAGACTCCCTTGTATATATGCACATACTATACAGACTCCTTTATACGGGCACATATATCATACAAATTCCACTTGTATGAATGCACACACCATACAGCTTCAATAATAATCTTTCCACCAATGCTAGCATGGAAAATGTATATTAAACAGTAAAGAAGAGATGTACAACATATTTTCTTTACTAGTATACACCTTTTCATAAATTATTGGAGTGTTATCGTTGGATTCCCTATCACATATCATCAATCACTCAACTCGGAAGAAGAATGTAATTTGACTGAATTAAATAAGAGTGGTTAGCTTTGCCAAATGATATAATGAAGTGACTGAGATTGGGTTGGAAATTGTAATCCTTAGCCCATAACTACTCAACTATTATACTCATTCTTAATATGTATTATGCTGCACTGACTTTACTGAAATGTCTAATATGGAGAAGATTGTAAGAGCTACATGAGGTTATGAAATAAATGAATATTATAATAATTGTTTCTAATGAAAGTAAAATATTAAAGAGCCATACATGTATATTTTTTATTATTGCTTATGTATTTTTTCTTTTCTATCAACTAGATTACATTTATCAAGATGTTTGAAAACATCCATGATCCACATGCTCGTGCACGAGCTCTTTGTGATTTTGGATGTCAAGTTACAATTGATAAGTCAGTTGCACCAAAACAATATTTCCGATCTGGTTTAGAAATGTTACGAATGGCTGCTGTTTATCATGAAGAAGGGCATTTTGAACCTGCATTCATACTTTATTCAAAGTTTATTACGTAAGTTTACATATTTCTAAAGTTTCTCTCTCCTCTCTCTCTCTCTCTCTTTTATTTTGAGATATCTATCAAGTTTTACTATGTTATCAGCTTCAAATTCATATTTTCCATTTTTCTTTTACAGCTTTTTTCTGATTTAGAACATCTTTTAAGTATTATTGCAAAGATTAAGATTATCAGAGTTCTAAGAGACTTATAAGAGCTATTGCTTAGCTCTGGCTTCATGATATTAAGCAGATGAGTAATAAACTTCACTTGGATGAGATACTAGTCTTACACAGGTAATATTCTCAGAATATTTGCACCTATTCTTGACAGCAAATATGTTTGCTGTCCAATTAGATAATGTAGACTTATGTGAAAAGTCCAAATATTCAACAAATTGTTTCCAGTGGATTTGAATTCAAGTTCAAATCCACTGGAGACACTTTGTTGAATATTTGGACTGTTTACATAATATCCCTTTTTTGAAGCCACTAATCTACCAGAAGAGTATTACAAAAAAAAAAAGTTTTCATATCAACAAGGTATTTAAGTTTTACTGTTGCTAATGTCAACATATCTTCATAATGTTTGTATAATCTGGATATATTACACAAAATCACCTAGTTTGCTTGTTAGTATTTAGCAGCATTTAGTTGAGTTACTTAATCCAATAACTGAAATCATAGAACTCTAACCATAAATGTACATTGCAAAACTTTAAAGGAATTGTCCTGTTATTCTCTGTTATATAATTATGAGATTGGTGTTTCATTACAATTACAATTTGTCCTTTTACTTTATTATTGTTTTCTAACAGAGGCACAAGGCCACATTTTTGAAGAGGATGAAGTCGATTAAATTGACTCCAGTATTTGACTGGTACTTTATTTTCCTTTGCTTTTCACCCCAGAAGGATGAAAGGCAAAGCTGACCTCGGCAGAATTTGAACCCAGAATGTGAAGGGTCGTAACTAAATATCGCAAGACATTTTATCCATCACTCTACCAATTCTGCCCTTTTACTTTAATGTTAATTCCCATTTTAAAAAATTACTTGAAGTAAGATAAATTTTAGTTGAGACTGAATCCAAAAAAGTGAGAGGACCAGAAGATAGACCTGTAATAACATTAAGTGATTATTGACATTTTCTTTGTTTCTTCATCTTTTGGGCTTAACAATTGTAAGTTATCACTACCCAAATACTTAACATGATTTTTTACTTTTAACTTCAGATTATTTGTAGAAAAGTTGCCAACACATCCTTTGTATAAAAGTTCAGATGCTGCAGTTGTTGCTGATAACAAAAAAGTAAGTAGAACAAATTTGAAATCTTTTTCTCATCACATTGAGGACTACCACTCTACTAAATTACATTCTCTCTAGCCAACGAGTTGCTTGACCTGCTAGAAATAGCAGCCAAATCACAACCTACCATCTTTAAAAAAAGGAAGGATACATTGTAAACTGTATTCCTAGGTATATAAAAAGACAAGATGGCCATAAGTCTGCTGAATCAAAGCTAGTCTGAGGCTAAACAACAACTACTTTCTCTCCCATGAGTTTTTTCAAACCCAAATCACCAGCTTTACAAGCTATATTTAGACTGTACCGATCTAACTTGTTCCCTTTGTGTCTGATCCAAGCGAGACCTTGTAGGCTAGGAGTAAAGGTCTTTGCATTGCCCACATTCTATTTTTTATTAATTTTGATTAATTAAAATTTCTTGGTTCACTACTTTAAGTATGTTAGTACCAACCTTACCATTTGGTTTTCATGCAGAGTATGTACCTGGATATTTTTCTTAATCTTCTCTTCTTTTGTCAGATCTGGCTATACATACAAAAAGAAACAACAAAAAACACCCAATAACAATTAATTTAATTTTAAAACTTCTGTTGTCTATAACTTACCATGGAGTTAATGGTGTTTGAATTTTGATTAATATTTGGTTTATTAATTTATATTTTTATAGAAATTAAAACTAGTATTTCCAATTGCGGAGAAATTAAAGAGAAACCTAACAGAACAATATATTATTGAAGAAAACAAACGGTTAAAAGTTGAGGTTAGTATTAATTTGCATAATTTAATCAGTCATACACATGGGCACATTCAATCACATATATGCACACATACTTATTCACACACATTCAAACATACAAACACTCACAGAATAATTCTCACCTAGACCTAATCTATTGCCCGATTTAACACCACCACTTGGCCTTTAGGTGGCTTTAGCAGAGTTTACTCTGTTGCAAATATTTGGACCAGGTCTCTGGTTTGAGGATGACTCGATATCTTGATGTGGTGTTTCCTACTGCAACAACCCATGAGTCATACTTTCTTCCTCTCGTTCCTCCTATTAGTCTCAGATGTCCTGCAAAGCTCATGTATACTGCCCTTCCTCTACTGACTAACTCATAAAAAACACTTGCTTACACACTAACTTATACATTTACTATCAACTGATGTATATAATTGTTTAAATATTTTTATTTGACACCTCACGAAATAAATATAAAGTGAATATATCAGTTGTTGTGTGTTTTTAAGTGGCTAAAATGACTCTTCCATTTGGTTTCAACACGCAGTCTGAAATCAAGTCACTTGCCAAACAAGTACAACTTCAAAATATTTTTGTTTGGATTTTACGTTATTATTTTCTTTTAATTTCTAAATACCAGCTGTTACTTTTACTTTGACAGAAAAAGCGCCAAGAGGCACTTGCTGAAGAAAAGAAACGAGTGGAAGAGCTCGAAGAGAAACAGCGTATAGAAGAAGCGGCTCGGGCTGATAAGTTGAAGCAAGAATCTGAAGAACGTTGGTTACGAGCTCAAGAAGAACGGTATAGAAATGATGAAATACAGCTTCATAAAAATGTTAACAAAGACTCAGAAATTGTAGCTTTAGGTCCCCTGATAAATTTGGGACCTGAATCCTGTTTATCTGACCCAGAGGACTGTGCCTCATTATATAATTCATTAGAAATCAGTAGACCGTCTACCATTAAACCATCAGTGCCACCCCGGGAGTTGAAGAAGAATCTTGATGCAAACTCTAGCAACATCTCCAGGTAGAATCTAATGTGTAGATACTATCTAATGGATTATTTCTCCTAATGAACACCATTCTAATACTTATCCTTCCCTTGCCTTTTAATATTTGTTTTTAGATTTTGTTATCTTTGTCCTGGTTGCTGAATTTGATAATAGTTCCAATGTTTGATGTAGTTTAGATCTCTTCTTGACTTCAGGGTGGAAGTATATAATTTTAAGTTGTCATATTTGGTAGTTATTTTGGTGCATGCTAACAATACCAACATTTGTGCTACTAATTATATGATTTCTTATATTGGCACAAAACCACAGATTTGTAAGTGGTGGGCAAGAGTCTCCTACTATAGCCTCAGGCTGACCAATGTGTTGTCAGTGAAATTTGCTAGATGGAAGCTGTGTGTGTGCGCGTGCGTGTCTTTCATGTTGATATCGCTTAAGCAACCGTTGTCGTTTGTTTATGTCCCACATAAACAACAGGCCCTGCAGCTTAGCGGTTCAATGGGTGAAGATTAGTGGAATAAATCCCTTACTTAAAAAATAAAATAAGCATTGATGTCAGGAAGGGCATCCGGCCATAAAATACTGCCTCAAAAGATTTCGCCGAACCCATACCAGCATGGAGAAGCAGATGTAAAAATGATGATGATGATGATAATATAGTGTGTAGTTAATTGAATGAACTCCAGTATATGATTAATACTTATTTCATCAGCACTGGATGGATGAAGGTTAAAATGTTTAGATTCTCAAATTGTATCATATTAGAAATTTTTCAATTCTAGTTGATCATGTGTTGACACTGAAACAATTGCATTTTAGCAAAGTCATGATAGCCATTTAAAACATACATATACTGTTATATTAACTTTTGTTTTATTGTCACGCCATAGTGATCAATCATATATTATTAAGTAGCAAGAAATGTTGTTGTACATCTATAACTTAGTCACTAACACTCTAATCTACTGCATCTTTGAGGCAGTGATCAGGTCATAGAGGCATGACAAAACTTTTTGCCACTTAATAGTATATGATACTATTACAAAATACTATATGATACAATTAGTATCATACACTATTATATGATACTATTACAAAATATAATAAAAGTGAATATAACAATATGTTTCAAATGGCTATCATGACTCTTCCACATTGCAATTGTATTATATTAGATATTCAGCTTTGTAATAATTGTTTCTAACATAGGCACAAGATCAAATATTTAGTGGGAGGAGTATGTCGATTAAATCGACCCTGGTACTTTGTTTATCAACCCCGGGAGTAAAAGTTGAGTTGAAAGGCAAAGTTGATCTCGGCGGGATTTGAACTCAGAACGTAAAGAGTCAGAACAAATACCACAAGGTATTTTGTTTGATGCTCTAACAACTCTGCCAATCCACCTTTGTAATAATAATAATAATTTCTAACATAGACACAAGGCTATAAGTTTTTGGATAGGGAACAGTTGATTTTTATCAACCTCAGTACTTAACTGGTATTTTATTTTATCGACTCCAGCTGGTTTACATTAGGTTTAAAGTTACAGGTTAGAAGACAGTCAGAATATTATTTTAGTGATCAATTCATCATTATGTGCCATACTCTACCAGGGCCTCGACAACTGCATTCTTCCTCGGTGATAGAGTGGAAGTGGTTATCTTGAAGGAAAGAGATACTGTGAATAGTCCTCCACATCCTTCTCACAGTGCAGTGCAGCCAATTCTGAGGGAAAGAGAAAGAGAGGAATTGGTCCTCAGTATTTGTCTGGTACTTTATTTTATTGACCCCAGAACGATGAATGGCAAAGTTGACCTCAGTGGAATTTTTATAATGCTCTAATGATTCTGCCACCCTAGTGATCAATCAGATTTTTTTAAATCAAAGTAAATGTGGACATTTAGATATTTGTATTTGCATAAATATACAAATATCAGGGTTTTTTTGAGTTTTTTTTCTTTAGGCTTTGAGTAGTATGATAGTTATAATTCTGCGATTACATTGTCCAGCATATTGTTTCCAAGTTATTTCAAAGACCCTTTTATCTAATTTGAGGTATAATAGTCATTAAAAAATGTCATCATAAATTTGCATTCGCATCAAATTTAATCATTGGCATACAGTAAAAATTTGTTTTTAATTTTTTGCACAAACAAGATTATCTTCTGTTAACTTGGAATAAAATACTGTGTTTTATTGAAAGAAATTTCTATAGGGCTGGCAAAACTAATGTCAAATTCTACTGTGTGATATAAGGCTGTTCCATTGATTTGAAAAGGTTTTGTTTTAGACCTCAGTTTGCTGATTGAACACCCAGTTCTATGTGTATTGTTTGTATATCTAATCATATATGATTTGAAAATGATAAAAGATTTATTCATTATTTTAAAACTTTATTGACGAAGAAAGCAATATACAATTTCTTCATAGATATTCAATTAGGATAATGATTATTTCTTCTTCTGTAGTTGTTGTTTGTTTAACTTCAGGTCAGCTTTAATCAAGCAGATCCATGATCAAAGGTGTTCCAGTCATGACCATCCAGTCATTTTGTATATCAGAGACTATTTGTCCGATGTGTCCTTCCTTTTTTTAATACGGTAGAGTGATTTGAGGAAAATTCAGCTGCTATTTTTAGTAGGTCAAGCAACCGCTTTGAGGTTTCTTTGTTGGCTCGTTTATTTATGTTGTGTTGTGAGAAAAGATAAGGACTTGTCAGTTGTTTACCAATATTTTCTCAATTTTCCTTTCTTCTACATCCCATCTGTTTTCTCTTCATACTTCTTAATTTACAACTTCACAACTTTTGCTTGTTTCTCTCCCAATACTTTTCTGTGGATCTTGTCAGCATTATTTCTTAAGACATTTTCATTTAAATATATATTTAATTTTCTATTCTTTTTTTTTTAATTTCTCAGTCCTACTACTCCACCTTCAGTAGACCGAAGCACAAAGCCTGGCATCAATCATTTAACAAGCACAGGATCTAATGACAGCAATACTTATGGCCTCCGAACTATGATGGTACCTTCTCAGCTAACAGAGAAGTTCTTGGAAATAGCTGAATCAAATACTTCAGCAAACATAGAAACTTGTGGAATTTTAGCTGGGAAATTGGTGAGTTTTTGTTTTTATCAAATAAGTTTGAATTACTTTTAATACTTTGGAAGTTGCATACCTTTCAAAATATTGCTGTTTACTGTGATACTTTAACATACTTTTGTCTAATTGTTTTTGTACAGAAAATTGATGTTATCACTCTCTCTCTCTCTCTCTATTATACACTTCTCAAGTGCAATCTTTTTTAGTCTTCCTCTGCTGGAGGATAGAGTTATAAGGTAAGGTTAGTAATATAAGTATTCCATTTGAATAGTTGTAAGGGAGTAGGAAGGGAGTTCCAGATGAATACTGTTCTAGGGAAGAAGGATTGGGAAAAGTATTTAATATAGGCTTCGTTTTCTAAAGGCATTGCCTAAAATGTCAGACTTCTTTTCTCTTCATGGTTCATAAATATTACCCATTTTTAAAACTTTACTGAACTGATTTTTTTGTGACACAAACCACCATTAGTCTCCTTGAATTCTAGTGTTTAATTTTTTTTAGTAAAGAGTTTTGGAGATGGAGAGCAATCTAATAATGGAAGGAACAAATGCAGGTGTGAATGGGTTTAGATGTGGCTAGTATAGAATTAGCAACTTCAACTAGTCGCAGGTATGGCTGTGTGGTTAATAATAATAATGAGGTTATTCTATACAGTTCTCAGGTGCACTACAACTCATCAGAGGGGTGAAGTTTGCTTCGCAACCACATGGTTTCAGGTTCAATCCCACTGCATGGCACCTTGGGCTAGTGTCTTCTACTATAGCCTTGGGCTGACCAATACCTTGAGTGGAATTGGTAGACAGAAACTGTAAGAAGCCTATCGTATATGTGTGTGTGTGTGTATATATATATATATATATATATATATATAGGGGTGTTGTTGTTCGGACGAGAAGGTGACAGAAGGGTTGTTCTAATAGGCGCAGGCATGGCTGTGTGGTTAAGGAGTTCGCTTCGCAACCGCATGGTCTCGGGTTCAGTCCCACTGTGTGGCACCTTGGGTAA